>JAUMHM010005338.1:0-18064 GCA_032362435.1 Melikaiella ostensackeni
TCCGGGTGCCCCACTCACGCGGGAACGACGTATCTTCACAGGCATAATGCGGCCCTAAGAGTGCTTTATTACCATCTGTACCAGAGTGTCAGCTGACCAATTACATGGTTTATATTTGTTGTCTTTATAATTTGAAAAATGTAAATATTGGGCTAAAATTTATGAAATGGTTTATAATATACAAGGGCGTGTTAGCCTGGCCAATTTGAATCACTACTTTGTTTAAATAGTGCAATTTTATTAATTTTAATTTGAAATGTAACTGAGGACTTTGTTTTAGTGCCTTAGCCTGAATGGAATTAATGAGATCGTTTTATTCAATCAAAATAAAATCTCAAATAGGCCAGACAGACTTGCCCTTATATATTTTGAACTATTTTCTAAGATTTAGCACAATATTCACATTTTGAAAATTATGAAGCCGCCCAATATAATACCACATGTTCACGTAACTGATCACGTGACACTCTGGTAAGTGCCCTTAAAACTCTTTTTGGGTATTTAAAATAACAAATACTTTGATTTTAATAACGCAACAAGAGTGTTGAGATATGGTCACATTCTAGTTGTTTTTTGAATATAAGTTTCGTTCATTATTTTTAAAATAAAGTTATACTTTTGCTTATGTAAAATATAAATTCAAAGACTGACTGTGATAAATTAGTCCTGAAAACGTGTATAATTTTTGACATTATATTATATATACGTATCACAATTTTTCAAAAATATAGACTGTAGCCAACTTAGACGAAATATAATGGAATTCAAATTTATCTGGCAGCGGATAAATTTTATTCTCTGCGTGTATTGAAACGTCGCAACAGAACTAGCTGAAGCTGTGATAAAAAACAAAGTCAGTATTTTTATCTGCCATAATATAATAGAAATATATTCAAATATCTTTAATTCCGGTCAAAAATACAGCAATCTTACAAACAAAATCTGCCAATTCTTGACAATTCAAAGGTTAACTTTAATAGCTCGCAAGTCTTTAATAAAAAATTTTTTGCTCAAGGGATTATATTTACTTGTGCTTGGAAAAATAAGGGTCTTCTCATAATCGCTTTTAGTCAGGGTGATAAAATCTTATTAGAATACACTACAGCCTATCGATTAGTTTATGTTTTAAGGTAATCGTATGAACTCTTCTAAGAGAAAATCTCGACAACTGGGGCAAATATGGCCGTTGCCCAAAAACACCCATTTTTCATCGGTGAGCACGATAAATCTGAAACTGCTTATCTAAAATCAAAAAACTGAAAAGATTCCGTCAGTATACTTCTATACAGAGTTCGTGAACGAAGGGATTTTCATTTGGATCTAAATTTCTATTTTTTAGGGGAATAAAAACGAATTGCCGGATCCTCGAAAATCTAACATTTTGGAAAAATCATCACCATTTTTGAAAAAATCGTAATTTTGCTAAATCCTTCGTTCAAGAACTCCGTATAGAAGAATACTAGTGGAATCTTCTTGGTTTTTTTAATTCAGATGGGTCGTTTCAGATTCATCATGCTCACTGCAAGTGGTGATTAAAAAAAGGTGTTTTCGGGCAATGGCCATATTTCCCCCAGTTGTCGAGATTTTCTCTTGAAAAAATTCATACGATTACCTCGATATATAAAGTAATCGATACTTCGTAGTATATTCTAATAAAATTTTATCACTATGACTAAAAACGATTATGAAAAAACCCTGATTTTTCCAAGCACAAGTAGATATAACCCCTTGAGCGCTGAAATACGTGTCCCGTTATTTGCCCTAACCTCTGCATGATATGCAATGGAATTGGTCAATAATAGTACAATTTCAAATACGACCAATTTTAAATTGCATTTTAAGTGGAATAATTTTAGTTTCAAGGTCTTTGAAATTAGACAGTATTTCAAAATCAAATATTCAGAATTATATAATTCACAAACTGTCAGTTCTTGAAATTGAACCACTTTAATTTCAGGCATCGAAAAATTTATCTTTCTAAATTTAATTATTTCAAGATTAAACAATAATTTTAAGATCTTAGTTGTGAGGCCCAAAACCATATACATAGTGTGTATTTCAAAACTCATTATGTGTACATATAGGTCCTTCCAAAGATTTTTCTAAATTCCATCCAAAATTCGGCGCGACCATGACAGCAATTTAGCTGGAGATTTTTTTCCTAATAGTATCTGCCTAAAAACTCCCAAAAACGAAGTATTCGATTTTTCGAAATAGTACTTAAGATAAATTTTTGTTTTGAAATTGAAGTTTTTCGTGAATTTTGCTTTTCTTTGCGAATCTGCATAGAAAGGGCAATTCATGACCGATTTCGAAGTTTAATGGCTGAATTCAATTGGTTCGGTGAGTGGTTTTCGGTGAAATATCTACTATATAGCCGTGTCGAAAACTGAAAAAATAAGGTCATCTTCAAAGTACATGATAGTAGATTTTATGCACCCCCATACTTTCATTACTTTGTTAAATGTTACTCATAACGCAAAATACGTTTCACTCATTGTACACCTTAAAATCTTTTAATTAACTTTAAATTAAAGACAAAAGCATTCTGTCAATTTATAAAATTGAAAATTCTGGTCTATTACTATCTGGAATTGTTTTTCAAACCTACTCCGCGAAAAAAAAACCGACAGTCAACAATTTTCTTGGATGAAAATTAATTTTTTTTTCGAAAACCATTGATTGTAAAGGAAATGTTGAGCACAGAATAGTTGTGGTTTTTGAAAATATTTATTCTTGATAAATTAAAAAACTACAAGTAGCTTTTTTCATCGTAAAAACTAGTGTCGCTCTTAAACTATTGACTATATGAAAAGATGTTTCACAGAACAAATGTATAATTTATTGAGATATTTTTTGTCACAATTTTTTGTCTCTGAAATACATACTTTTCAATACATGGTTCGTCTTTTGACAAAAGTCATAAAAAATCAGAATAAGGCTTTCCATAAAACCATATTTTTCTCATTTTTAAAAAGCTTTTTGTGATGATCTAGAGGACCGCTTTAGTATTCGCAAATGTTAGATGGTCGTTCAATTCAGCGTTCAAAATGAATCGAAATAATGTACACGCGTTTGTTAAGAAAAATTTCCTACACTCAATGAGAGTATGATTTGTGATTTTTCAACAACAAAATTTGGACCTAATTTAAAAAATGTTCCCGTTATTTCACCGATAAATGACAAATATGAAGTCTGACTATTGAACTTGAACTGTCTTTTTATCTTGCTGCTCGTTATCAGTTATTTACAATCTTACCAGTATCATTTTTTAAAATTTCTTCTCGGGTTTTAGAAACATGCGAGATACAATGTCGTTAAGTAAGATTGCGTAATATAGCACATGCGGACTAAAATGGTTTTGTTAACGTGTCAAACCTTGAAAAGACGCGTCGTACAAAGTTGCGTTTATATCTGAAATATCATAAATTAATCCTCACCTATTTTCTAACAGAATTAAATCAAATGTTTATAATTTCGCAATGAGGAATTCAAATGGAGGGTTATACCAAATTATTTCATTTATTAAGAAATATTTGTAGTTTACTTCAATGCTTAAAAGAAAAGGTCAGTTTTGCTTGGTTTTGCGCCCTACCGTTTCTGAATCAGGCTTTTCTATAACTCAAACAAGCTCTATTATATCTATAAATGTATGGGTGGTTGCCAAAAAGCTAACAACTTCAAGTCTTAGCCACCTTTCACTTTCAAAAATATTTTACGGATTCGATAGGAGGGATAGAGAAGCAAGCTAGGAAAGATGAGGAAGAAGGAAGGGGAAGAGACGAGGAAGAGAACATAAGTTATGTTACATAACAACGGAAGATATAGTCAAGGTGTTATGAGTAATGAAACGTGGAAAGACTCCTGGTTCAGGTGAAATTCCAAGTGAAGTCTGGGAGTATGGGGAAAAAGAACTAAAGAAATGGGAATGGATATTGTGCACTAAAGTATAGAGAGAAGAGGGGTGGCTAGTGTGATGAAAAGAAGGGATAGGTCAGAACTTTTCGAGAGACAAAAAGCAAGTTTAAGGTAGCAGAGCAAGTAGAAGATAGTTTCTGTTTGGTGATAGGAGTAAGACTAGCTCGTTCTTCGAGCCCACGTTTATTCAATGTATTAATTTCAGACATGGAAGAAGAAATGAAGTGAATAAGATGAAAAGGAGTTGGGATGGGAAAAGAAAAGATATCACCATTATCATCACGATCATCTTTTCTGTAAAGGCAACTAGCTACAGTTCAGAAATACAGTTTCAAAGCAAATTCAAAATTTCTGCAATTCGTTAATAAAATTTCTGTACAACAATTAACGTTGAGAGTCAACACGTTTCCGAAAATTGATTCTAAAACATTTCTTAAAGATTTAATATCAATGATTTAATCTGGTAATCGGTCTGACAATTCTTCGTGTGACGAACAAAAAGTCAAATATTTTAGGCCCTTGCAAGGATATTTGTAGGGACACTAGAAGGCCAATAGTCATAAAAGATCCAACATTCAAAAATGGTTAAAAAAACTCAGGTTAAAAACGTTTTTCGCAACATCTTACAACAATTCAACCTTTTTTCTTGAAGTAATTTTCTTCTTTTATATAGTCTTTATGATGAAATAAATAGAGTTTTTTCTACAAAATTGATCATATGTTACCTGGAAATGAAATCTAAATATCAAATGTGTGTCAATACGGCTTACTTTTCTGGTATTGTTCTCCCTGCATCTTTTGAGGTCTTCGTTCTTAGCTTCTTATGCTTCTTCTCATGACTGACCGATTGGGACAACAAAGATGTCGATTATGCTGGAACCATGAATTAAAACTTTATGCATTGATGCATGCATAAAGTACCCACTGTATTTTTGTACATACAAGTCTGCTGTTTCTAGGCAATGTTTCTGCATCTTGTTTGTATCGATAAGTTTACGAGATATTGAAAGTTTCAACAGTATGTATAAGTATTTTAAAGTTCTTCATCGAAGCCAGTAATTTTGGAAATCGTCTCATAATTTTCGAAGAACATTCTGGGTTTTGGTATTTTCCACCCTTTCTAGTAACATCCTATTTGGCACGGCATGTGGTAACTTTACGTAAACCTTATCTGTTACATTAGATGATCCTTGTGATGCGATAACTCAGTCAGGAACTTCATCCAAACTAAATGGTCTTAAGTATCCAGCTTCAACATGGCTGGCTTTATCAATTATCACGTAAACGTGGCTTCGTGCAGCAATAGAAACAAGTCCGGCCGGTTGATGGCCTCCATTTCCGTTTTGAATTGCATCTTGTTTTGTAAAAAAATATCGATTTATGTATTTTTTGTGTACTTGAAAAACATCTGTTAGTAAGTGGATAAGCAAGAACTTTTTTAATTGCCGATTACGTTACTGATAGAGTCAGGGGCTGCACTTAAGTTACCTAAGGGAGTGTTGGCCCTTTCTAGATCCCTCCCTCTACTCTCCTACATGGAGAAAAATGGATAGTTAAACTTGGAGTGTCAAAATTTAGATAGTCAGTTTGTTCTTCTAGATCGTACCAAGTACCATCCGTATGTTTTTCTACATAGACAGACCGTAATTTCATAATCTGTTTGTATATCCACAGTTGACCTCACTCATTATCAGGATGAACAAACCGAAATTC
Organism: Melikaiella ostensackeni; assembly: GCA_032362435.1. NCBI lineage: Eukaryota > Metazoa > Arthropoda > Insecta > Hymenoptera > Cynipidae > Melikaiella > Melikaiella ostensackeni. The sequence continues at coordinate 5,632 of JAUMHM010005338.1, forward strand.
TAGGATTGTCAGTTTTTTGGCCATCCGCAGAGTTTCAATCTATGAGGACTCGCAAGCCAATCAGAAGTGGCAGAGTCCTGACGTCCCGAACGTCCAGCGAACACACGTGATACCCGAAATGCATTTTTGGAGCGACTGGCGTTCAACGTTATGTTTGGCGTGTTACACATGCTCAGAATTTTGTCATTTGTTGATACCGAAGGAAGAGTTACGAGATCTGTGATACGCATGTACGATATATTGATTGATTAATTTATTTATTTAACATTGATATCTGAATTTTCCAGTGTTCAAAATATTTTAATTCAGTGTAGTGACGCCATTCCCTTAGCCTCTTGTGCTCGAAGTAATGTGTTGTCGAAGTTCAGCATATGCAATCATGTCTCATGCATCTAATACTTCAAAAATGATAAAAAATGCTATCAGATTTGATAGATTTTGTATCAGTTTTCAGGTCTTGCATCTTTTATTTAATTATTTAAATTTCAGTCTCTAGTCTCTTAATCTCTCTAATATGTATGTCGGTAGAAGAACAGCAGACACTAAAGTTGATCCTCTAGTATGATAAAATTAACAATCCGAGATAATCAAGCTAACACTCCTGGGTACTAGGGTTTGCAATCTAGGATCGTCAAACTGACACTCTGGGATGGTCAATTTGAACACCCATTTCCGAAAGTTTAATCTCCAATACAGTCATTTTGACACTCCAGATAGTCAAGCTGACTATCCATTTTTCTTCGTGTATAAACCATTAAATCGTAACTAAATATAACAAAGTGCCTGACCCCCCACTCCCCTTGATCTGTAACGTAATTTAAGAACAGCTCCTCATCAATATCTCGGAATTTCGATTTATGGTAAAAATATTTACGTGGATATACACGTGGAAATGTAAGAAAACCACATGAAATTCGGGTTGTATTTTGAAACAAGAAACAACAGGTCGGAAGTATCGCGCGGAATTCTGCGTGGGCTTCCACGTTGACTTTTTCACCTATTCACAGTGCAGCAGAATCGTCGAAACACAACCAAGAGTCCTATTTATTAAGTTAACCATATAAACTCAAAAATCTTGAAATTACGTTCTCATATAACCAGTAACTCATGCCAGACTAGACGACCCTATAATTGTTAGATATTCGCAGATTTTCTAACTCTAATTTTATAAACTTCTCATTCAATATTAACATATAGAAAATTATTGAATGTTGCAGGGTTGGTAAGAGTAAATATATTCCTGTAAGATGAACCCAAATGTCTAACCTTCTATGCAGAATTAGTGGAATAATCTTAATTCAAATGCTGAAAATTAATTCGAAAAATAAAAACTTCAACAAATGGTAAATTGAAATAATAAAAAATATGACCAATAATAATTCGGAAAAAATATGTAAATAGTTATTCAGAAAAATTATGATTTGGGAAAATAGGAAATTGGAAAAATCAAAATAAGGTAGAATTGAAATGCGAAAAAATAAATATGATAGAGTAAGGGTCCCGGAGGAATGAACATTTTACATCAGGTCAACGAGGCCCGAAAGATATCAAAAAACCTGTCTTTGGTAACAAAATTTTTATTACGAATTTTCCTACTTCTTTCCTTCGAACTATTATTCATCATAATATTTACTTTTCCAATTTATCGCTGGTTATAATTTTCTGAATTTCCATTTGTTGTATTTTTACTTTTCAAAATCAATAAGTGTAATCATTTATAATTTCTCGCATTTCGATTCTCCCTAATTTAAATTTTCCCAATTTGTCATTTTCCCAATCTATCCTTTTTCCGATTAACTATTTACATTCTTTTTCTCCAAATTATTATTGGTCATTAATTTTATTTTTTCAATTCACCATTTGTTATAGTTTTCATTTTCTGAATTTTCCTCTACCCTAATTATTAATTTTCAGAATTACAATGTTCCCTAATTTTTAATTTATTGAATTTCCATTTTTCCTAATTTTTATTTTTCCGAAATATTATTTGTCTTAATTTCTATTTCTACAAATGAACATTTAGCCTCATTTTTAAGTTTCCTCATTTCCATTTTGCCTGATTTTAATTTTTCTGACGTACCATTTGTCTTAATTTTTGACTCTCCGAAATTTATAATAATTTTCGTTTTTCCAATTTACCATTTGTTATAATTTTCATTTTCCGAATTAATTTTTGGAACTAGAATTTTTCCTTATTCATAATTTTCCGAGTAGCCATTTTCCTTGAAATAAATAAGTATATTATAATTCCAAATTTTCCGAAGTGCCATTCTCCTAAATTTTTGTTTTTCCGAATTACTAACCTTCGTATTCTTTTTTATTTTTCTGATTTACCATTTCCAATTACTTTTCTGCCACAAAGTCTCGAATTTCCATTCTTCCTAATTTGAGTTTTTCCGAATGATCATTTTCCCTAATTTTGACTATTTGGAGTCACCATGTTTTCTAATTTGAATTTTCCTGAATTATCATTTCCACTAATCTTTGATTCCCCAAAATCTTAATGGTTGTATTTTTTTCTCGTCGTTCAAATTTACCGTTTGTTATATCTTCAATGTCTTTGAAATATTATTTTCTCTACCTTTTGTTTTTCCGAATTATGGTTGGACCTAATTTTTCACACGATGCTTCAAGTAGTTACAAAAAGGAGGATCAGTAAGGGCTGTTTTTGAACCCAGAATGACAAAATAATTTTTTGTGTGGAAATATAGACTAAAGAAGGTTTGAGCTGGTTTAACCGTAATATCTCAACATGAAAAATTTGCTTGACGCAAATTCACTCAAATAAGGCGATTGATTGTTTCATTGGATCGGTTCCCTTTCTTGGGTGAAATACATTCTAATTAAGCGATCGAGTGCTTAATTTGAATGGTTTTTGCGTCAAAATATTCATTTTAAATTGAAAAATCGCAGACGAACCACTTCAAACTTTTCAAGTTTTTATTTCACAAAAAACTATTTTTTCAACCTGAGCCAAAAAACAGCACCTATGGACCTTCCTTGTCTTTACAAAAAATTACAATTTTCACATATTGTGAGGTATTCTGCCGTGTTGAGAAAAAACTTACGTAAGTGACATTATCGCTTAGGTCGACTTCACCATTGCTAGGTATGAGAAAACAAGCCGTAATTGCAAAGTCACTTGCGTAAGTTTTTCTCTAACACAGCAGTATTGTATTTTATTGGGAAAATATGGTTTTTTATCTATTTCCAGCACCTTGCGACCAGGCCAGGCGCTGGCCGGAGCTAGAATTTTCTGCGGAGCTAGCACCAGATTTAGTTAATTTTTGCACGGGTTAGTTTGGCAGAAAAAACTTCGGCAGAAATATGTACAGCAGAAATATTTTTTTACAGAAGTGTATTCGACAGAAACATTCTCTGCTGTGATGTGTTCAGCGGAAATATTTTTTGCAGAAAAGAGTACTGCAGAAGTATTCTCTGCAGAAAAGTGTAACGCAGAAATAAGTACCACAAAAATATTTTCTACATAAATGAGCTGATAAGAAATGTTTTTTTGCTGAAGATACTTATGCCGAACGTCTCATGCAGAGCTAGCGTCAGGCTTTGCAACCAACTTTAGACCCAATTTGGGCCATGGCAAAATATCTGCACGAGGACTACTGCAGAAAATATTTCTATTATACTTTTTTTAGGTAATATCAGCGAAAAGTATGGTTACTGTACTTCCATCCGTAAAAATTAGGTTTGACGGACATAGTTCAGCAGAGAATATTTTTGCTGAACACTTTTCTGTAAAAAATATAACTGTAGTACACATTTTTGCCGATGAATAATGAAATTAGTTCATGTTAGATTCTATTAATCTACTGGTCAAGTTTTTCTAGAATCGAGAGAAAAATCTTGTGGTCTATCGAATCCTCCGTGGTGTAATTGGTAACATGCCCGCTTGTCAAAAGTGGAAGCCCTCGGTTCGAATCCGGACTGAGGTCAATGTTTTCTCACTTTTCTAACAAATTAATCAGTAAGACGACAAAGGCTCACATCAATTACTTAACAGATAATATATCTTAAATATAAAATAGACTTTAAAAATCTTGAACCAACATAAATGTTCCCAGGAAAATACAATATCTGCTCCCCATCATTCCGTGTAGATATTTAAAAGCCTGATGTTAACTCGAGCTGATCGAGTTCGGCTCGACTCGTTCAAACCTCGAGTTTCAAATTTTTCGTACACCCCTAGTAAGGTTCCGCAATCATTTGTTGACCATTTCGTAGAATTTCTGCATTTTTTGATGATTTTTGGGAAATCCTGCAGAATGCACAAATTCTGCTGCCCAGTTTTCTGTATAAATTGTGTAGAGTATCCTCAGAAATTCCACATTTTCTGACTTGGATAACTGCCTTATCGTTACATTCTAATTAGTTTGGTACTATTGACCGAATTTTCAAGATCCTGTCTCACTCTGTTGTGTCGTACTAAATGGCAAAACTTCTGAAATGGAATGAAAGGCCAGTCTCAATGTTCTGCTCAATAATTGCATAATTCCAACTGGAACTGTACTGCGTGCTAAGGGAAACCTTACATGAGTGAGTTTGTGATCATGGTCTATTTTCTTATACATGTCAATCATCAATTAAACCTAAGGGACAGTGTCACTCACGTAAGCTTTTCCTTAGTAGGACAGTATACTTAAACTTTGAGTAATTGAAAAAATTTTAAATCAAAGCCTTCCTGAATTAGAGAATATTGAAGTAAGCTCCCAACTTTATGATTTAAGTAGTTTGAAACTTTAAAGTCAAAGGTTCTTTCAGCAAAATCGTAATTTTGAAATTTTGTTTCGAATCATTGCCAAATCTATAAAAGTGTTCCTAAATATTCCGAAAGATAAAAAATTTAAGAGCAAACACTACTCTTTAAATCTAGACAAATAAGATGGATACACATTTCATAATTGCCGGCTAATCATAAAAAATATCTGCTCGTGCAATATAAATGTTTGCAAAGCTAAAAGTCCGAGTTTCGTCGCTCGCATTCATTTATTGTAAAATGCAACGTCAGATTCTAATGACTATATATGTGCTTCCTCACAGGTTGTTCCTATTTTAATTTTGAAAATACAACCATTAAAAAAAGTTAAAGCACATAGTACGATTATATTATTTAAAAACATGTTTCTCTAGTTTTTAGCGAAAAGCGACTAACTATTTATAACATAAGGTAGATTTGAGTAGTAACATTGGCGGCAAGTCACATTTGCGGCGAGTCGCATTTGCAGCAAATCACATTGCGCCATTTCTCATTCTTAAAAATTTGAAGTCCTCAAAAAATTGGCAAAAATTGCGACAAGTCACATTCAAGGCGAGTCACATTTGCAGCAAGTCATATTCACTGCAAGTCGCATTGCGGTAAGTTACACTGCGGCATATCTCATTAAAAAATTTGAAGTCCAGAAAAAATTAGCAAAAATTTAGTGGTTCGAATAAGATTATTTCTTCTACAAGTCACGGCGGTGTATTCTCGCCCCCCTCGAGACGTTGAAAAGGGGTAGGGCTGTGACCCACATTATTTGTGTTACTAATTACAGGCGTGTCTTCTCGCATTTTCGTGAATTTTTCGTGGACTTTAAATTTTTCCAAATGAGAGATGCCGCAATGTGACTTGCAACAAATGTGACTTGTTGCAATTTTGCCAATTTTTTGTGGACTTCAAATATTTTCGAATAAGAGATGCTGCAATGTGACTTGCCGCTATTTTGATTTGCCGCTAATGTGACTTGCTGGAAGTTGGAATGAACTAACCCCCAAATATTCCGATTTTCTTGGTGGCTGGGGCTACCCAAAACTCTTTTTGAATAATCTTTTGGGTCCTCACGCGAATCACTTCTTTTGCCTCTCTAATATAATTATTCTATGAATAACGGCTTTGGAGTTGTTAGTAGAAGCACTAGAATTGTAATTGATGTTTTATATTACTATTTTCATTGATATCGCAATGTTCTTTAATGAAAAAGCTTAAGCGGCCGCTACTTCCTGACCCCCTCCTAATTATGATTAAAAATTCATTTCTTGAATTCTGAATCAGTGAAAATTTTGCTTATTTAATTTGTAATTGAGAGTTTGAATGATGAAATTTCAATAAAATTATAATATTTTCTTTATCCTTAAAAAAATCTTGACAATATTCTAGAATTTTATTAATGGAATAGTGAAAAAAATCACAATTTTACTTTACTGAAGTTATAGAACTTATTTAAAATATTGACTAAGCCTTATCGTATTTCGTGGTATATCTGTGAGTGTATGCAGTAAGATATGTTTTTACCACCAATAATGCAAGGTAAAACAGATGAAGTGTGTAATCATTCTAATTATTCAATTTGGACGTAATAACTGTATAGACGGTATGTTGATAGAGGTGACTTAATCTATTTACCAATTTCACAATATTCCCTTTCTATTGTTTAAATAAGCTTGAAAATGTTATACGATCGAATTTTTTGATAAAACTTTCATATTTGTTACGCATCTTATTTTTGTAATCTTTTTTTAATTAGTACCCACATTATGCAGGCATAAATAAATTCGTGTATTTTCACTAAGTAATTAGTAGTTTTCCGCTACTGAATTAGTAAATATTTTGAATAATTCAATTAGTGATTTTCTACTAATCTACATTTTAGAGATTTTACATTTAAAGAGATGGATATATATTTGAAATCCAAAAAGAAGCTCCCTGCGAAAAAATATAACATGCATTAGAATCTGATGTCGCATCCGATAATAAATGAGTTCAAGCAATGTACATCGGATTTTTAGCTTCACAAAAATAACTATTGCACAGGTAAAACTTTTTATGATTACTTGGAAATTATGTAGTCTCAATTTTTATTGTTGTCTAGTTTTGAAGCACAAGATTTTCTCTTGACTTTATGATTTTTACAAATAATTTGGGAACACTTTTGTAGATTTGGCAACAATTTGAACGCTAGAATACAAATTGAGGAGTTATGGGCAAGAAGGCGACAAGCGCTCGAAAACGCGGAAAAGTATTTTCCAAGCGTCTCGTGATATCTTAATTTTTAAATTTAAAAATTTTTTGTTCGATGAATATTTTTAATAACAAAAATGAAAAAGTGAAAAAAAAATTCCCCAAATTAAATTATTTTTTGAAACATAAATCGTCAAAACTCTGCAAAATGTTATGGAAACTATTTAAAATTTAGTGCACGCACGCAGTATACCCTAGCGATGCCTAGAAAATGTAGAAGACAATCAAAACTGCCCATTGTTTAATAATGATTAATTGCAGATTAAGATTGGTTGGTAAGCACGTTTTTGTAGTTTCGGCGAAAAAAAGTATCGAGGAAACTTCGGAGTTAAGAGATCTTTCAGCGAGACATTTATTTTTCACCATTAAAGGAAGATTTCTGTCAATTTTTAAGTCGATTTATTGAAAATTGACGGAAATATCCATTATGTAAGGAAGTACGCGACGCCGTCTACGATTGCAACGTGAGCAGATTTAAGAACTTCTCAACGTTCGCCTGTACTCTCGCCGGTACTCGCCAATTAGAGATTAGAGATTAGAGTTAGAATTTAATTAAAAAGAGAAAAATTTCTCCTTCGCAATTTTTTTCACACTCTACTTTGTTTTCTTCTTCACAGTAATGAAGAATGTAAACAAACTGTCTAGTGCCTCTGTTTTGAAATTTTCGCTAGGAAAAGGCCTCAATGTCTCAAATTATTTCAGGCTGTGCAAGTCGCTCTCTGATTTATTAGATCAAATTGAATACATATTTTTTTGTTCTATTATACTGTAAAACATTGTTAATGGACATTCTTAGTTATTTTCAAGTTCGTGAAATATGTCAGAATTTCAAGTAGGCCGAAAAAGAAAGCAAGTGGAAGAGAAATATGACAAAAGATTGCAGAAGGAAGGTAATGAAAGAATAGTATCTCAGTTTTATTTACGCAATTTGAAATAATGTAATTTTTAGAATTTTGCACTGTTAAATTATTCAATGAATTCTGAAATTTTTGTTGCGCATGTAACTTAAAGTTCATTGAAGGACCCCGGACGTACGGGGTTTAATAATAATTAATTGCAAATTGAGATTGGTTGATAAGCACGTTTTTGTAGTTTCGGCAAAAAAAGTATCGAGGAAACTTCGGAGTTAGAAGATCTTTCAGCGAAACATTTATTTTTTACCATTAAAGGAAGATTCCTGTCAACTTTCAGATCGATTCATCAAAAATTGACGGAAATATCCATTATGAAAGGAAGAACGCGACGCCGTCTGCGATTGCAACGTGAGCAGATTCAAGCGCTTCTCAACGTTTGCCTGTACTCTCGCCGGTACTCGCCAAGAAAGGACGCGACTTTTAAATTATTAAACATTTGAAATCCTGCCCCTTCCCCCAAATTAATAGAAAATCCACTGCTTTATATGTTTTGACTTTTCTTTGTTATGAACAAATGCACATTCTGACCATATTTTCATGAATAAGCTTAATTGTCTTTTTGGAATCAACTCGAAATGTATTGACACACTGACTGCAAGGAGTCTTGGGCAAGATATTTCTAGTTGATTCTGCAAAAACATGAACCCCATTCATCAGAAAATAATCAAAATGTGCATTTGTTTAAAATTCTTTTTTATGTAATTAACAGTTTTCAACACTATGAAAAATATGACAGTAAGGAGTCTTTAGCAAGACATTTCTGGTTCAATCCGCAAAAAGAATAAGAGCTATTCAAGAAAAAATGGTCAAAATGTGCATCTGTTTACAAATATTGTTTGAATAATTGCGGAATAGCATTCAAAAAAGCTATAATCATTGCAAATCACGAAAAAATGATTTTTGTTCATTCGTTTGTTTATAACATTGAAAACAATTTTTATTCTTACATTAACCTGCTGGAATTTCATTCAAATTAGTTATTACATTGAGTTATGATCTGTTTTAATGAATTTGAAATTCTTAGAAGAAATTATATCACTAAAAAATTAGACAAAAACCAGTTTAATCTTTTTCATTAAATAACAAATTTTTCTTTAGTCGAAGTGAAATATCCGAAGTTATTCGTTATATCTGGAAGACCTTCGGTCATTTCTAAACAAAAAACATCAAAATGCGTTAAGAATTGTACTGTCAGACGATTTTTGTCCAAAAAAGGTATCCCCCTCCGTGCTTCCGGGGTCCTTTAATGAACTTTAATTTACATGCGCAACAAAAATTTTGGAATTCATCGAATAATTCAACAGTACAAAATTCCAAAAATTACATGGTCTTAAATTTTTGAAATAAAATTAAGATATCATTCTTTCATTACCTTGTTCCTGCAATCTTTTGTCACATTTCTCTTCCACTTGCTTCCTTTTTCGCACTACTTGAAATTCTGACATATTTGACGAACTCAAAAATAACTAAAAATGTCCATTTATAATGTTCTACAGTATAACAGAACGAAAAATATATATTCAATTTGATCCAATAAATCAGAGAGCGACCTGCACTGTCCGAAATAATTTGAGACACTGAGGTCTTTTCATAGCGAAAATTTCAAAACAGAGGCACTAGACGATTCGTTCACATTCTTCATTACTGTGAAGAAGAAAACAAAGTAAAGGGTAAAAAAAATTTCGAGGGAGAAATTTCTCGCTTTTTAATTAAATTCTAACTCACTGAATACAAAAACAAAGTAGAGGGTGCAAAAATTGCGGAGAAAAAATTTTCCGCTTTTTAATTAAATTCTAACTCACTGAAAACAAAGGAAAGTCAAAAACATATAAAGCAGTCGATTTTCTCTCAAATGGGGGGAAGGAGCAGGATTTTTAATGTTTAATAATTGAAAAGTCGCATCCTTTATCGGCGAGTACCGCCGAGAGTACAGGCGAACGTTGAGAAGCGCTTGAATCTGCTCACGATGTAATCATAGATGGCGTCGCGTACTTCCTTACATAATGGATATTTCCGTCAATTTTTAATGAATCGACCTAAAAAATTTCTAGAAATCTTTCCTTAATGGTGAGCAACAAATATCTCACTGGGAGACCTTTCAACTCTGAAGTTTCTTCGATACTTTTTTTCGCCGAAACTACGAAAACGAGCTTACCAACCAACCTTAATTTGCAATTAATTAGTATTAAACAATAGGCAGTTTTGATTGTTTTCTATTGTTTTCTACATCCTTCATTATATTATATTATATAATTTCACACATACTTGTAAGATGAGCAAAAACCATGCAGGAAAAGAGTAGAATAATGATCTTCATTTCTGCAAGGCGGGGACAACGATAGGGAACTGGTAACTAATTTTTGAAGAATTTTGTGACCGGCAACTAGTAAACTTTTGGAATGCAACTGGTTATAAGTCTGAAGTTTAAAACGTCTACAGACAACGCAAATCAAAAATAGTCTCGTACAAGCCTACAAACTACCTAGAAAAGTTCCATCGCTCTAGTACATGTGAAACGCATGTCACTTCAACCCCTTGAAACTTTTTTTGTGCTATTTTAGAAATACAGTTTATATTTTTGTTAAAAATTATTACTGCGAAAACTTTATGATTTTAACAGAGTGATTATAATTTTATAGGATGAAGGTTACAAAAATAACAGTTTCAGTTAAATTTTAATGTAAGGCCCTTTATTCAGAGCACATTAAGAAGGCTTTTCTGATATTAAACACACTTTGAGACTGAAGGAAGAATTTTTACCGACGCGACATCCATACACATCAATACACATTCAGAATTATAGTTGCTTTACACAGTTTATACATTACTTACGAAGCTTCATTGGAGATTCTTGCCCTACAGGCTCAGATCCTCCTCAACTCAATTTCAGTTCGGAATGAAATATTCAAGAAGAATTGTTTTTGTCAAGCCGGGGCAGAATATAAAAATTTTTAAAAAGCCTTACATGATTTTGAAGCAATTCGAACATTCTATACTCTTTGGTACAAAAATTATTTCAAAATTTCTATAATTTAAAGAAAAATAATTTAGAACTGAGTTATGTCCAAATTGCACACCTTACACTGCTTGAAAACGGTATATAAAATATACGTCTCTTTTCACGCTACACATCTTCGTTGCGGCAGGCATCACAGAAATGTGAAAAACCTCCTCATGAAGACCAGATTCACTTACACTATTAGATGCAGCTTTTTGAGACGATTACAAAGATATAAAAATCTCAATTCTGATAAGAAGTTGAGTTAAAGAGGTCCTCAACCTGTAGAGCAGATGTCTCAGAATACAATACAAAAATTTGATTCTTGCTATATTAAACATTCGCTAAATTGAACCAACAGAACCCAATAATAAATCTTTTTCAAATATGTCTCTCTATCCCAAAGTCTCAACCCTACTTCTCAAACATTAAACCTTATGTTGGCTTTGGGGTTCTCAATTTTGGTTACATAAGTGTGGTGTACATTTTTGGTTCCTATCTTATACAGCTTTAACTGAGAATAATTTTTAAGCTCTTTATTGTACTTGAAGTAAGTAGCGTCAGCACTGTTACTGAAGTACACTGAGCATGAACGCTGGAGATAGACCGGTGTGTGACCATAGCGGCGTGAGACTACTACCTCTTCGGTGCTTGTGATGCCGCGCCCTGCGCAGGAGTAGCCAGCATGCATGTGGCTGCATCCCACTTTTTCTATATGTACTCGCATTTGTTTGGACGTTTAGCCAGGGGAGGAGAAAATTACAGAGAACCTACTTTCTGAGTTTATCCGATTTTTCGAAGTTCGAGTTTGGGTGTAGAAAGTTGAGATTCACCGTGCAGTTACAGCCATCGGTAACCGAGGTATAATTTCACAGTAAATGCAATATTATTTTAATATCTTGTTTTCGCTATTTATAGAATTTTTCTTAATTTTGGAGAAACGCAGAAACGCATCATATAATTCTGTTGTCAAAGTACCACGAAAATGTTGCGTCATCCATCTATTTTTTAAGAGTATATTGTATCTGGTTCTCGAACTGGAACTTCGTTTTGGAGCCCTCGAAAAGTGTATGAGAGGCTGATTCTTTATGTGAAGCCCTTCGAAAGTTAGCGTGGATACAAAATTCAGGTAACTAAACAGTCATACGTACATACATATATACAGATACACAGACACCAACAAAATATGATTTTTGGACTCTGCGAGTATCGAAACGTAAAGATCCGTTAAAACGTGATGATCGGAAATTTGCACGATTCCATTACATTCTTATGTATAACATAAGAACGTAAATACATTTATTAAGATGCTTTACTATACCTTCCAAGGAAAAGGGGAAGATGTATCGAGACCGTATAAGGAAGCTGCGGAAAGTATACAAAGAATATTCGGCCTAAATGATTGTCCTTGTCATCGGTGCTCTCACAGGTGCAAAACCATTCTTGATTCGTAACCTCGGAGCCATGCCCGCGGGCCAGAAAAATCCCAAGGCACTTGCGAGATGGATG
>JAUMHM010005388.1:0-18060 GCA_032362435.1 Melikaiella ostensackeni
ATTGTGTAACGTATTCTCATCAATGGGGGGGGGGGGGGAGGTTGTTGTGCTTCATAGCTTGACCTCCATACAATCTTTTGAAAAAGTCTCTCAGACAGTCTTTCATTTTGTCCGAACTCCATACAATTTCACCATCAGCTACAATTTCCTTTTCTAAGCTTCTGAATCCATTTCCGAAACAATTTTGTATTTCCTATGAAGTCATTTTTCATTTTTTTATCTTCTTCCGATCTGATTTTATCCTCGCTTTCTTTAACTAGTTTCTTGGCTTTTCTGTTTTTATCCCTGCAATCATTTTCTAATTTAGTCTTCTCTTTATCGCTAACGCTTTGTAACAGAATCGTTACCATAGGTTAGAGCGCGGTACGGTCCTGCATGAAAGAGCCGCCGGGTCGTGCCCGTGGTCAGGCGGAACCACCCGAGTGGTTCCGAATTTTCGGACGACCGCACTTCGGTCGTCAGTCTAGATCAGTTGCCGAACGTGTGAGTAGTGCTCTCGTCTTTTGCGGATATCAAAGTGCTCGTCTCTCTGTCCTGGAACCGTTACCGGAAGGAAGACCTCCAACCGCCTCAACGATCCTTATCAGGACTAACCCAGAACGACCAGCAGGTCCCGGCCCTCATAAAAGGAGCACCTCGATCGTCGGCATCTAGCCACGGGCCGACGGCCGTCCAAGCCAAACGTAAGTGGCAATAAACTTCTCTTGCTTTTTATAATAATTAAAATGAGTTTCCTTGTGTTCTCACCTCTCTCGGCGTTTCCTCCATCCAATTCCTTCCTCAGAATTACCACCGTAATACTTTACTATATAATGTTCTCGAGTATGCTTGCTTTTTCTCGTTGACAGTCACGCGAATTTCATCATTCCACCAAGCATCTCCAGCCTTTCTTCCTACAGCCGCAGTACCGCACACTTCAGGCGCACTCTTGAAGATGCTATCCCGCAGTATTATTCATGCATCCTCTACATTTTCATTGTTCAATTCAGTCTTCCAGTCTTCTTCATGATCTTCTCAATATTTACTGAACTTTTCACGATAAACCAATTGTACTTCTGGTTTCTGCAATTGCTCTCTTACTCACGTCTGCTTCGACTCATTATTAATTCTTCTTCTCCTCCACCGTTACCGTTCGTTTTTGGGTCTCCGAAATGGCCCAGTACCCTGTGGGTACCTTCGCGTTGCATACCAACCCAGCTATTCATATCTCAAAGTAGAATTATTCTTTCGTCAGGATCGCAAGTCCCTAGTATTTCATTTAACGAGTCCCAGACGGTATCTTTCACATCTCTCTTGTCACCATTAACTGGAGCAAAGCACGCGATGATAAAGAGTCTTCTGATTCCGACTTTAATTCTAACCCATAGTAATCTCGCTGATACACATTCATACTTTTTAACATGTTATTTAGCTCTCTCATTCAAAATCAGACCGACCTCTTGGGTACCATATGATTTATTGTCTACTCCTGACCAAAGTATGCCTCCGTTCTCTATGTTTTTTACTTGACATCCCTTCTTCTTTGTTTCCGTTACACACAAAATATCTAGCTTCCTCACGCGCATTGTATCCCGTGATTCCCGCAATTTTCTTAAAGCTCTGTATAAACCAAAAGTTTTTATACCTTTTCATATATTCCCGCAAGATTCCGCACATTTTGAAAATTCTCGAAAGTCCCTTTATATTCATACATTTTCGAAAGTTTCTGTAAATTAGCATAAATTTCCGAAAGTTTCTATAAATTCCTTTTTTCAAGTTTCTATAAATTGAATTTCTATAAATATACTTTTGAATCTTTTGAAATCTCATTCAAATCTAAGGCATTTGAAGACCTTATGTTCTACATAAGATAAAATATTACAAGTAGAACACTCATCGCAAGTTGAATTTTCACTAGAGGAAATGCCCACTGCACATAAAAAATGTTGGAGGACACTCAAAAATATTAAAATATACGTGCGCGGAGATAAGAGACAGACTTTTCAAATGTACTCTTCCAAAAACGAGTGGAATACTTATGGTCAATTGAATTTTCACTAGAAGATATGCCCACTGCACATCAAAAATGTTCGAGTACACTCGAAAATATTGAAATATACGTGCGCGGAAATAACAGTTGATGCAAAAAGTATAAGAGCAGAGCATAAATTAATCACTTATTGTGAACTTCTCACACGAAAATGCATAAAAATTGATATATTTGAAGGAGCTTCATTTGATAATGCGAGTATATTGAAACGTAAAATCTACGAGTATCTCATACTGTTTGCAATAGTTATCGTAATATTTTGATATTATTCATTTCTATAATTATTTTCGCATCATCATATGTCTATAATTATGTATATGAAATTCCTTACAATTTCTAGCTTCCATAGATCAAAAGTTGTTGCTTCCTTAAGTAGGTTCTTCTTCATAGGAGTTGAGATTTTTGTGTCCCAACTGATTTAGGATTCATATCTTTGCGATATTGTGTTGTTTCAAATGAATGTCATGAATATTTGTCATATGCTGATTATAAAACTATATTTAGGACCACACGAAACCGTGCTAACTATATTTTCGAAAAACTAAAATGACGATAAATGTGAAAGATAAAGTCTCAGAAAGTGTTCAAAAACATTTTGAAAACAGCTGGCAATTTTCGCAAAAGAAGATGTTTATCGAACCAAAACATTATTCTTAAAACTTCAAATGCTGTCTCAGGTATACGCTTTACTTTGACAGTTTTCATAGATATGTTTTATCTATAATTGTACATAAAAACTTATTTCAAGCTTGCGTATGTCTACATTTCATTTCGTTGCATGTTATCTCAATTTATTTATTATATTTGTTACCGTAAGCTGGGGCTAAGCAGCGCATGTGGGGTAAAGCGACGCACCCTTGATTCTGAATTTTGGAATATTGGAAATTTGGAATATTGAGTTTCAAGACAGAATTGCATGTGCGCCGCTTCCCCCACATATGTGCCGTTTTCCCCATATACGCGCCGCTTAGCCCAAGCTCACGGTACTGTTTTAGCCCGAGTTGAGTTAAAACTAGTCTTAACTAGTTAAGATCCGATAGCTTGTGTAATATTAGGAAATGGTTCTCATGACCCTGACTGTTCACGTTTGGATCCCGCCGAATCGAGACCAAAACAATTTGAAGGCAATCCCGACCTTTTCCAGGAGTCCCCCCTTGAGTTGCAGCCCCATTAGTTGGTAAATAAAAGAAACGTTTCTACTGGAAAAGGGACAGGTGTGTGAACGGCCATTCTCCTGTGACTGGTCACGACTCTCCTTCTTTTCCAGGAAATGCCCCTTGAGTATCTTACCCCATTAGCTGATGAATAAAAGAACTATTTATCCTAGAAAACACAAGGGTGCGACGGGTCACAACTCTCCCCCTTCTCCAGGAGCTCCTCTCGAGTTTTAGCCCCACTAGTTGATGAGTGCAAGGAATGTTTCTCCTGGAAAAGGGACAGGTGTGTGGCCGGTCACAATTTCCCCCATTTTTCATGAGTGTCTTCTCGAACAAGTTCCCCCTGCCAGTGGATAAATGAAAGAATTAGGCAAGATTACAATACCCGTGGCGACAAAGTTTTATTGCGGATTCCTATATGATTTTTCTCGAGAAACGCCGACCCCCACAAGACGTTGGAAAGGGGTAGGGTGTGACATATATTATTTTTGTAACCAGGCACGGAGGTGATTCATCGACCCTCGCGAGATGTTGGAAGGTAGTTAGGGATGTGATCTACATTATTGTTGTGACTAGTCACAAGATTGCCTTCGCGCCCCCATGAGACATTGAAAATGGATAGGGGTGTGACCTTCATTATTTCCGTGATCGGTCACAGAAGTGCCTTCCCGCCTCCCATGAGATGTTGTAAGGTGGAGAGGTGTGACCTACATTATTTCTGTTACCAGTGACAGGGTACTTTTCCGCCTCCCACGAAACGTTAGAGAGTGTAGGGGTGTGACCTACATTATTTCTGTGACCAGTCACTGAAGTGCCTCTCCGTCCCCCACGAGACGTTGGAAATGGGTGTGACCTTCATTATCCCTGTTACCAGAGACAGGGGTGCCTTGCCCCCCCCCCTGAGACGTTAAAGAAGTTTAGAGGTATGACCTACATTGTTTCGGTGACTAATCATAGGTGTGCCTACCTGTTTATCTCGAAAAATATTCGAGATATCGATTGAAAAGTTTCAGATTTCATACTCGACAAAAGATATTGCATTCACAAAGTTTACATTAGCCGTACCTATATCGTGTATACAGCAGCGCCAGCGCATACAGGTACGAACTCAGTATTTCGGGAGTTCAGTGGATGGTGCAGGTAAAACTTATTCTTCCCAAAAATTAATTGGGTGAATCTAGTTTCAACTTAGACTTTCAGTCAAAACTCGAACTCAGATTAAATTTAAGAATTCTTTATGTTTTCACAAAACCACTTATTTACTTCGCGTTTTGACTAATTAAAACTAGATCTTACAAATCCCCATGGTAATTCAGCGTTTTACCTAGTACGGTAACATATTCAAATAAGCAAATAAATCCTTTTTTCTCTTCTATCGTGGACCTACCTACCAAATATGGAGATCAGATCACTTCACTATTATTAAAAGAAAAAATAGAGGAGGATAGGAACTTTGGAAATAATATTACTCAGGCACTATTTGAACGGCACGGTTTATCAACCTTCTTGTTTTGAATGCTGAAAGTAAAGTTAATCAAGAATCAACACTTTCTGTGAAGGACATAAAGAATAGGCGAACTTAATTTAATCTTAGGCAGAAAATCGCGAATGAGACAGCGTCAGTACTTCGTGTTTATAGTAAAAGCAGAAAACTTACTGAACCACACATAAAGATAAAACTATCAGCTGTAAATCACTGCCTTGATGACTTGTCTTATTTCTTGAAACTGCACCTTTGATAAAGAGAAGGCCTCCGTAGCAAACGTGCATCTCAAGTTTGACATTGGCAGTGGAGAAGGTTTTCTCAGGCTACGTCTGTCCATCCAATCGACAGAATATGCTGAACAAGGTGAAGTTGATTGCCAAAGATATCTAGAGGGACCCAAAGCAAGACGATTGATGAAGAGCTGTGAGAAGAATTTTGCGAATGTTTCGCAGTTGTGGTCAAGAATATACATCAATCGTTTTGTTAAAACCATTGCTTCTGGTCTCAAAAATTACGCATGTAAATAGTTGCTGCAACGAGCAGATCTGCTGTGCAGGGATAGTTCTTTAGGTTGCTTGGAAACTGTTATTAATGTTTTCTGTACCTGGAAGCCGTTGTAATTTCAATGCAGAAGTGAAAGCATGTTTCGGTCATTTTCAAAATTCTGATTTCAATGATCGTATTACTGCTTTGAAGAAAAGCTACCTTCATCTTCAAATATTTCTGACACCTAAGACACATGCAGTTTCTTCCACGTACCAGAATTTTGTGAGAGTAATTAGATTAGTTTGGGCTTCTGCAGCAGGCCGTGGAGTCAGTTGACTTCGTTGTGAACGTTTTTCTCATTATTTACATAATTAACGATGAGTATCTTATTCGTACTATATAATTTGTGGCAAAGAATTATTTCCCCAAAAGCTTCAGTTTTTAATAAAAACAGGTTCTTAGATTTACGCACAACGTTTCAAAAGTTCCGTTAGCTGAGAAAAAAAAGATAATGTAGATGTATGATTTTTGGGAAATAGTTGGAAATTTATGCAATGCTTGGGAGATTTTTGAGAAGTTTGGCAAGGTGAGGGACTTTTTGAAAATGAAGAGGAAGGTTTGAGAATTTTTGAAGCTTCTGGAATTGGATGGGAGCTTATGAAATGCTTGAAACTTTAGGAAACCTGGGTGAGTTTCAAAGGGTAATGAAAATTTATGGAAGTTTCAAAGTATATTTGGGTTTATGAAGGGATGATAAATCTTTTCACATTTCTGAATTAATGAACAATCTTTTCCTTCTTAATTAACAAACGCAGGAGGCTCGTGCCCTCCTCAGTATACCGAGGAGAATGAGAGAGCAAAGCAGCTTGTCAAATACGATGAATGTGTATCTCCTAAATTACGATGGGTTAGAATAAAAGTGGGAATTCGAAGGTTATTTATTATAGCATGCTACTCTCCAGTTGATGGTGACAGTAGTGATATGAAAGATATCTTCTGGGACTCGAGAAATGATATTGTAGGTACTTATAGCTTATGGTATGCTTGGAGAGATGCTTCTTCATTAAAAATACTCAGTTTAGACATTTGCAGCAACTGGGAGTACAAATCGTACGTCATGTCCAGCAATTCGCCAGGCGGATATAGATGTAAGCTTCAGGGTGTAGTGAGAAAAAGAAGGGAGAGAAAATCAAGAGGAAGTATAATCATGGATGTAAGAGATAGTTTAAAGGATTTAATGGGAACGGTGGAGGGAAAGGAGTTAAATAAAAACACAAAAGGAGACTAAGAAGGTGAATTCACGTTCGTAGGAAAGCAGGGGTCATCGGTTATAGATTTATTAGTAACAAATTACAATGGGTAGGACGAGGTCTAGAAATTCACGGTGGAGAAAGAGTAGGCTCAGATCATTTACCAATATGTGGGTAAACAAAGACAGGGATAGAAAAAATGAGAAAACGAGAAAGATCAAATATGGGAGGAGAAAATATGGACAGAGAGGACAATTGGAACCTGTGAAGAGAGATTAGGAGAGTTAGAATTCGGAAAAGATGAAGTAGAGGAGATGTGGATAAAACTAAGAGAAAAAGAAGGGGAATGTGTTCAGACAAATGTAATTAAAAAGAGTCGAAAGTATTTAGTTACGCCTTGGTAGTATAAAGATCATATGAAGAAGAAGGAACTTAAGAGTGTTTATGCGAGATGAAGAAAGGGATAATGGTATCAAGACGGGTACTTGAGAAAAATGAAAGAGCTAAGAGAACTAGTTGAAGAAAAGAGGAGGAACAACAAAGACAGTGGGAGGGAGAATTTAAGAACATTAAACCAGAAGGAAAAGAGATACGTGATAGGATAGAATTAGAAAACTGGAGAGAGTCCTCCAAAAGGTTCTTCATGGGAAAAGACGAGAGAAAAGTGGATGGCTGTGACAGAGAAAAGGAGGAGGATGATATGGGGGACTTAAAGGAAGGGGAAACAGAAATTCAGATTAAAAAGCTAAGGAAGAAAGAGGCGTCAGGCAAGGTTGGGACAGAGAATTAAGCATGTCTCTGCAACGAAGCGGAGCCGAAAAAAATGATTAATGGAAATTATTTATAAAGTATAGAATGGGGACAAAAGAAAATTGAAAACTATCGGGGGATAACGCTGTTAAATTTGGCCTATAAGATCCATGCAATGGTACTTACTCAAAGGCTAAGGAAAGAGTTGGAAAGTAAAGAAATATTGCCAGAGACGCAAGTGGGCTTTAGAGTAGGCGGGAGCACTTTAGATATGTAATATATATGTTCAGCAACATGTAGTAGATAGAAAACTAGCTGAGTGTATTCTTGGCCTAGGGCCGAATGAAACTCTTTCATGCAAATAGTATATCGTGAAAAGCTAAATTAATATTTAAGTCAAAATAGACAAGACTGGAAGACAGTAGGCAATAAAAATGTAGAGGAGGTATAGATAATACTGCTAGACAGCATCTTCAAGTGTGCTCTGAAGTGTGAGGTACTTCGATTGTAGAAAGAAGGACTGGAGATGCTTGGTGAATTATTGAAATCCGCATGGCTGTTAATGAGAAAAAAGGCAAACGTGCTCGAAAAAGCGGTCGTGGATATTTGTTTTGTGTGGCTGAGGGAATCGACCTAGAACTGAACTGATCCATGCAACTCAAGATGAAGTCAATCCGTCAGGAGGGTTACTTTCGGAAGAGAGTCAACTTCCGAGGTCAGTGTAGCAAAAATATAATACTGTCTTGAAATTTGTGTTTTTAAATCAATTTATTCTTCTCATGTATATTTGCAGGTTATTACATATCTGAATCCCCACTCCCGCAGGACATCGACAGACATTAACCGCTTGACAGTCAATAAAGACAGTGAAAATACGAATGAGTGAGAATTACAAAGAGTCACCCATCCGAGCGCTAAGCCACGGCCATTCGTACTTAGCGTTCCATTCACGTACACCATAATTTAAAAGTTCTAATCCTCCCGTAACACTAATGACACCGCGGTGGAAAGAAGCGCTCGCTTCTTTACTCGGATAACGACTTGAACGGGGTGGTTTAAGAAATCCTGCAATAGCTCGGTGCTGTGGCCTTGATATTAAACAGCGGAATACTTCATTATTAACAGTAGGCAGATTGTTATCATGTTGGAGATTATAATTCGCGGTGGGTCGGAGACGAGCATAGTAAAGTTTGTCATTATCAAATGCTACAGTAGCGTATCCATATTGTAAGTTCTCTTGTGGAATTGATTCAACAGGTTCGAGATCTCCCATGAGAGTATAGCTCTCATCAACTTCCTCATTATTTGTCATTTTTCGTATAAAGATGGCGCTTCCTGAAATAATTTCAAAGGGATGGGCTGCCCGATTTTGAGTATTTTGAACTGGTCGAACAGGAGTGGCCGCCCATGCACCGTCTGCTGTAAAAAAAAGATTTATGAAATTTTTGTACACTGAAGAAATAACTTTTCAAGTAGATAAGCACTTGAGCAAAGGGATTTTCGATTGGATATTCCGTTACGGATACAGTTACCGAAATCGCGAAATTTTGTTTCATTCAGGTGATTGATTATGAAACTTGCTCACTTCACTCTAATTCCACATTCACCTCACTAAGAAACAAGTGGGAAGAACTACAGATAAACAGTTGAATGTTTCAATGAAACTAAAGAAAGAAAGTTACATAATTGAGACCCTGATTTATGATAAATTCAAATTTCCCTGTTCATTGTACCGCGCTTGTCTTTCCATTTTCCCCCTTTACTACTCTGACCCAACTTCACCCCTATATATCCCAAAGCCAATATCTTCCTAGCGTGCTACCATATCACCATTTCTTTTTCATTCTTAACACTCTTCACACCCCCTTCACCCCCCTTTGTTCTTACATCTTCAACCCGCCTCTTCCCTCAACACCTTTTCCCTTCATTCCCGATTATCATTCTCCTATCACTTTCTTCGTAATCCCACCTATCCCTTTCGCAATCCCTTCTCCCTTATCCATTCTTATATGCCCCTCCTCATCTTCTTTGCCGTACCTTCTCTCTCCGTTTACCTTATCACTTTGATCTCTCTCTTTTCCCCCCTCTTGTTACTTTCTATATCTTTCCTTCTTTAAATTTCCACCCCCCATTTTCACCCTCTTCACCACGTATTTCCCCTTCCCTATTCACCTAACCTTTTCCTCATGTTCACGTATCCCTCTCCTTGGCATATGGAGGAAAAATTTATTTAAATGAAAAATCCACATAATAAAGGAAATCAAAAATAATATTTTCTATAGTTATCAACAAGAAAGACGCAAACTTGGTAAAAATATCTTTTCAATTACTTTTTTGGATCAGGCCTCTCGTTCTAGTTCACATACGTTTAAATTCCTTTAATTTCGCTTGAATTTCTTAGATTTGCTTCGAATTCCTTCTAATTTGATTGAATTCTTTCGAGTACTTTAAATTTTTATTTTTATTTTGAATCAATTGAAATGCTTTTAAGTCTCTTGAAATTCCTTATAATTCTTTTAGCTCTCTTGAAACCTTCTGCATTTCTTTCAACTCTTCGAATAAGAGGAATCCCTTGAATTCGCGAAATACCTTAAATTCCAAAAAAGTACTACTCAAATAGGACTATAGTATCAAAAAGCATCAAGTATGCATCGCTTCACCAAGACATTTTTAGGACAAAAATACTGAAAAATTCCCAGTCACTATTTACTTATTTTGAGCAGGACTTTTATAAAACTAAAGTCCCGGAAATGTTTCACTTAATTTCGTTGTTTAGAATTCTACAAGTCCTGAATAAAAAATGGGATGAACGTACTAGATAAGTTGCATTTGATTTTTTTCGAATTTTTTCGGAAGTTCTTAAATTCATTGACCTCTCGGAATTCTGGAAATTCAAGGATTTTAAGGTATTTAGATGAATTCGGAGGAATCAATTGAATTCAAGAGAATTCGGAGAATATGGAAGAGTTAAAAGAATTCAAGGAATTCAAGGCATTAAATGTATTCAAGAAATTCAGAGAATTCGAGCAATGCAGGGAATTTGTAGTTTCTGAAATTCATGAAATTTTGAGAATTCAGTAAATTGATAGAATTCAGGAAATTGCGAGAATTCAGAAAATTCTGAGAATTTTAAGAATTCAGAGAATTCCGAGAATTCAGAGAATTGCGAGAATAATAGAATTCCGAAAATTCGCAAAATTCCGTGAAATAAGAGGATTCAGGGAATTACGAGCATTTGAATAATTCTGAGAATTCGTAGAATTTGGAGAAATCAGAGAATTCATAGAATTCATACAATTCAGAGAATACAGTGAATTCCGATAATTCGGAGAATTCTGAGAAGAATTAAGAGGATTACAAGAATTCGAAGAATTCCAAGAAATGTGAGAATTCCAAGAATCCAAAGAAATCTAAGAATTCTGAGAATTCAAGGCATGTCGAGCATTAAAAAGATGCTTTGGAATATACAGGAATGCAGAAAATTCCAGAAAATTCAGAGAATTTAGAAGGATTTAGAAGATTTTATTGCGGTAATCGTGATTTCTTATTCCCATATGTTGCAAAATTTGAATCTAGTAACGTGGCACTATATAAAAATATTTATTTTGCAAAATTTTTAACCCAAAATTTTAATTGTAAATTTTATAATATACATTTAGAAGTATGATTTAAGATTCAGATTGATGTTATGTGTAAAGAGTATGTCGTACAATCTCAAGGTGCTACTATCTCATTTTTGACCAAAATGTGAAAAAACCTAGTTAGAAAGTTTGAAAATTAATGTTGTTGAGAAATTAAAATATACCTAGATGCATGAATAAACTAGAACATTGCATTAATCGCCATATTTTTATTTCCATATGTAACAAGATCTGAATCAGGCAACGTGGCACTAAATGGATACAAATTTTTTACTACAAATTATATATTTTTTTAAGGCTACAGTTTATCATCTACATTTTGGAAAAATGTAATATTTCTTATTAGGATTAATATTATATGATGTGAGGTACACTTACTTGACAAATTTAACAGAGCCACGCTGGCAAAGAATAGAATGACGATTTTCATTGTTTCTCGATACGTGTAGAACTAATGATAGAGAACCCAAGACTAATTTATAAAGAACGTAGCGAAAGGCGACTCTTTTTATAGATTATTTACAATGTAGGAGAGGGGCAAAGATTCTTGCTCTCAGCGTTTTTCTTATCTCTTAGATTTACACAGAACCTTCAGAAATACTGTTTTGTTTTTCATATGGACCACATTGGAGAGGTAATAAAGTCTCTTTTGCGCAAGAAAAAAATGGGGAACTTTAATTAATTAATTTAATCTTATGACTCGTGCATTGTCACAAAGCTGTACGAACATTCTTCTTGGCCAGACACCCAACACTCATGAAAAAGATTTTTCTAGTCAAAGATGTAATGGAAATTAAAATGTACTGTAAAATGGAAAAAAGTAAGAGCACTGGAAGGGTGATGGGAATTTAGGATTTTTGGGAAATTGCTGGAAATTTATGAAAAGCATTGAGAATTTATGTAAAGTCATACACATTTCTGGAAAGTTTGGGAAATTTACGGAAATTGAATGAAATTGTTCAAAACTTTTGGCAGCTTTCGGAAATTTTGGGAATCTGGAAAATTCTCTGAGAATTCTGAGAATTTAAGAAGGATTTACGCAGATAGCTGCTTCTGTCTTCTCGACTTTTCCTTCTTCTTCCCCTTATTCTACATTGGCACTATACATTTGTAAAACCAGTAGCAACGCAAATGTTTACAAATTTATTGATTCTGTTATTACAAATAAGTAAATGAAAATGGTTTCGCGGGGCATTTTCAGATTCTCACTAATAAGAATGAAAAGTTTAGATGCATATTGATTGCACTCTCACAAAGGAGGTTTCTTTAAACTCCTCGGACTGATTCTCGTGCTATAGTGATGAATTCACATTTTTAATATAATAATTAATAAAACTAAAAATAAACTGAACTTAACGAGAGTTGAGCAAAGAGTGAATGTGTGAGTGCTTCCGTCTCCTCGACTTTTCCTTCTTCTGCTCCTTATTCTGCATTGGCACTATACATTTGTATATGCAGTTGCAACGCAAATGTTTACAAATTTATTGAATTTGTTATAAGCGAATAAGTGAATGAAAATGGTTTCGTGGGGATAAGCAACGATTCGTCATTTGAGTCTCACTAGATTTAAACAATTTATGGACGAAAAAAGTTTTACCGTTGAAATAATAAATGTTCATAAATAATTTCTTATTTTATAAGCAAGATTTATGAACAATTATCCATATCAGTTGTTCGTGATGGAATTGATGAAGTTTTTTTCACGATATTGATCATGTGTTACATGGAAATGAAACCCAAGTACCTTATTTTGTCATCAAATGGAAATTGATGATTGTTCAAACGATCCTACTTAACAAATGCACTATTTGGCTTCTTTTCGATTTACAAACATGGTCCTTTCGTCAAAATCAACTGTAAATAACCAGCCTTCAAGTTTTTATACATACCTCGATGACGATGAATAATTTTTATTGTAAAAAACAATTATTTAAACGAATTTTATCATATTTTGTATTTATAAATAAAATTAGCGCAGTAGCGGAAGAAGATTCGACATCGACGAAATTATATCCGGGATTGAGAAGCTAAAGAATAGTCTAAGAATGGCTTTATTAGACGAAGAAAGTGTGGATCTCGGGACAGTGAAAGTACGTGGACTGGCGTTTGCAGATGATAAGATTGTTACGGCAGAATCAGTGAACGATTTGTAGAGAATGATGAGTAGACTGGATACCAGCATGGAGAGTGTGGGTCTGATGATTAACACAAATAAAACAATAATTATCCTGTTTGAAAGGAGGGGTGAGAAAACAGTATGCAACATTGCCTTAAGCGGAGACGGGATGGAACAAGTTGATGAGTTCGTGTATCTTGGAAGTTCATTTACTGCTGACGGGAAGATAGATGCAAAAATATTCAGACGTATAAATAAGGGTAAGAATATTATTGGCAGTGTACAAGCTATTTCTTTCACTATCGCTAACTCTTAGTTTGAAAAATGAGCGTCAGTCAAGGGTGAAGGAGAATAAAAATTAATTCTAAGTCGAAGCAGATGCGAGTTAGGAAAGAGAAATTGCAGAAACCAGAAGTACAATCAGTATATCATGAAAAGGGGAATAAATATTTAGGGCATCATAAGCCAAGCTGAAAGACTGAATATGACAATGAGAATGTAGAGGGTACATGGATAATAGCTCTAATATTATTATTATTATTATCCGGGCAGGGCTTTTAATACTCGTAAACCCAAAGCATTGCGTTAAAACCTATTGTAAAATGCCTGATTATTAAACGTCATCCTTTAGAAAAGTTCTCGCGATGAAGGCGTATATTGATCCATAGAGGATGTCATCAAACTCTTCCGGGATTTAGAAGTGATCCCCAAGATATCTTTCGTGGACTATTGCAAGCGCATCACATTCACACAGTATGTGATGCGCTGTTTTCTCCAAGTGACCACATTTACGACACCTAGGTTCGACCTGTAACCCTATTGTGTGTAAATGTTTGCTCGGATGACAGTCACCATTTAATAACTCCACTACAACCTTTACCTGACTTCTTTCCATATCCATGAGTTCCTTTGACCTCCTTGAATATGTTTACTTAATGTACTTCTTCGAGTGCATCTGTTCCTTGGTTTTCTCTGACTGCCTTGCATGTGCGACCCGAATCCACTCCTTGACCGCTTTTCTGGTAACCGCATGCGATATACCACATTGGCATCCAGGTCACATAAGGGGCATCGAAGCTCCCTTTTTTGCCAACTTATCCGCCTTCTTGTTTCCCATGATGTTTTCATGACCAGGCACCCGGATGAGTTTGATCTAGTTGTCTGCCGATGCATGAAGGAGAACCTGGAGGCAGGTCCATACTAAACTGGAAGTAGCCTCTTGTGATTTGAGAGCCTCCAGTGTAGCCTGGCTATCGGAACAAATGTATAAAGGGTGGACTTTATATGCTCGCGTACAAATCTCCTCAAGACGAGCTTTGATTGCCACTACCTCAGCTTGGAATACAGTGAGAAATTTGCCCAGCGCTTTTGCAATATCAGCCTTGGGTGTTCTTCCATAGATATCAGCTCCACTACCCTAGGAGTCTCTAGAACCATCTATGTACCAGATGAGTCCTCCGGGTTTGAATAATGCCTTTCTACTTCGCTCATCATTCTATACTTCTCTTAATGGAAATATCATCTCAAAGGGCTCCATGAGCAAGAGTTGTCTAACCATACAGTCCGGTTCCATGTCAAGGACATGATCTTCACAAAGAGCATTCTTTCGAGATCCACTTATGTGTGTCCCCTCGGCCGCACTACTGTGGCTTTTCCCCATAACTCTATACGTGTTTATCGACGCCTGTTCCTTAACATGCTGGTCGGTGTATGGTCGGTGTAGACCTCGTTGACCCGGAGATCGGTGGACAAAATACTAGGATTTCAGTTTCCAAGTTCTCGTTATAGCATCTTTACAGGCCCAAGAGGCCATTTTGGCCTTTTCAACTACAGTATCGACAAGGGTCTTTCCGGTCAGCTTGGAGTCATATATGACTCCAAAGTATTTTACCGATTTCGAAAACTCTACTAATCTGCCATAGAACTCGGCATTTCTAAGGTCAAGATAAGTTCCGTTTCATCCAAATTAACGGACAGGCCACGATCGATACACATCGAGTGCTTTTTGCATAATTTCAAGTAATGTTCTCTCATGTTTTCCTCCGCAAGGATTACTAGGTCGTCTACATATCCCTGAGTACAAAATTCTTCTCTGTTAAGTTTGAAAATCAGGTCATCCATTACAAGCGCCCACTGGGTGGAGGATAGCTTTCCCCCTGCAGACATCCCCTCTTTACCAATGGCGTGAAGTATATATTACTCGGCTTCTCAACATGGATCGAATCCACCTTTTCTCGGTAGTACTTACACCATGTTCGTCTGCAGCCTCATAGATGTAGTTTATAAAGTTATTGCTAAATGTGCCCTCTATATTTAAAAATGCTGCCACCGCTATTTGACCTTTTTGCAACATTCCCTGGACGTGACTAGTGAATGCATATAGCGCATTTACCGTAGATTTGTCTTTTTAGGAGGAAAACTGATTAATATGAAGTGGTTTCTCCGGTAGGACTCTCTCCTTCATGTAAAGTTTCACTAGTTTTTCTAGCGTTTTGAACATAAATGATGTTAAGCTAATTGATGTAAAATATTTGGCTTCATAATAGGTCGACCTTCCCGGTTTTGGAATAAAGATTGCCTTAATCCTCATCCAAGCTTCGGGGATATCCTATTGCTAAACACACTCTAAATATGCTACACAATAGTCCCACCAAGAATTACAACCCTTCCTGTAACAACGCGTGTAAGATCTTGTCATCTCCTGTGGCCTTGAGTGGGTCAAATGGATTAACAACCCACCTGATATTCGAGTACGTGATCAATCGACTAGAAACCTTCCAGTGTTCACCCCTGGTTCTGTTAGTTGGCTTGCCTGAGGAGTATAGCTCAAAGGCTTCCGCCTCCGGCGTATGGTCCAGCATGAAACCCGGGAAATGGACTTCCATCAGGTGCTTCAATATCGAATTGGCTGTCTGAATCATGCCGCCTGATGGAAACATCAGTGCCCTCAGTTGATATGACGAATTACCTGTTAACATTCTCTGGATTCATGGGGTGCCACTTATAGTTTCTATACCTTCTATCCCTTCATGAGTCCCTCTTTGCAGTCTGTATCTCATTTTTATACCTTGTAACAGCAATCTTATACAAGTCCCATATTTTAGTCTTTTCAGCCCTATTAGAACGTCAACTAGTAACATTTCTAAGGACTTCAAGCCTACTGTTCCATCAGAGAGCATACATATCTTTTTCTTCACCTGGTACGGAAAATTGTTCACATAGTCTTCACACATATTCTTATGGACCTTTTCTACCGCAAATTTCATCTGCTCGATAGACCCAATCCTCTTCAAGCCATAGTATGGCCTGCATTTGAATTTTTTTGAGCTCCGACCACGGGGTTGATGCTTCTATAGTACTAACCGGCAAAAGAAATCAGCTAGCAGGAAAAAGTGAGGATAAGAAAGCACCAATCGGATGCATCGTCGCTTTCAGCTTGTTCAAGCGAAAAAATTTGACATGTTATTACTATCATTAATTTTCTTCTCCTGTTTCTTTTTTTTTTGTGAGTTAGTAAAGGAAATATTTTCTTATGGGTGTGGAGAGCAAAAATGCATAAAATCAGAAGAATATTCCCTTCAGTAAAACGCAAATTAGATCACATTCAAATAAGTTCTGAATAATCGAGGAAATTTTTTCCTAAATTCTATACAATGGTACTGTAACGGCGAAAGAACTTAGTAAAGTAATACCTGTATAACGTTTCGTTGTTAATGAGAACAAAAGTAATAAACTATGCGACAATATGATCAGTAGATAATGCACATAAAACATGCAGCAAAGCAATTTTTACTCTTTTCGTACAGCCTTGTCGGAATATGCAAGTAAGTAAAGTAAGGTCTTATGCCGATAAAGTGAGGTTATGTTTCGCAAGTGTCAGTTAATTTGTATTTATATTTCATACTTACGTCTCGTTCGTTCCTCTCAATATCGACCCTGTGATCTTGGCATTCTTAAACGAAACATTTAATATTATTTTTCTCAAGAGAGGAAAAACAAGACATGTACAGGTTATACCGGTTATGCTATTGTTATTGGTTAGAAATGACGACAAGAACCACACGAATGGTCATTCGGGCTATTTCGGGGCCACTCAACTGTTCAAACGACACCTCAATACCGGTTGGTGCAGGTTTGCTCCAACCTTTTCCTGCTAGCTGTGACGTCTGTTACCGGAAACCCCTATCCTAGCATCACCACCGTGGCTCCGACTGTAGTATCGTCGACACAGAATATTAATTGTATCACATTCTTCTCCGCCTTAACGTCGATCACTCTCCATTTCTCCGTCTTTGAGGATGGATTTAAAACTGTCAATCTCTTTGAGGCGGCTGCCGGTTGCACAGACGTCCCAGGTGTCCGGTAGTGATGATATTAACCCGTAGTGTTCTACGGGTAGTACCTTCAAGAGTGCATCTGAAGTGTGAGGTACAGCGGATGTAGGAAGAAAGGCTGGGGATGCTTGATGGAATGACAAAGTCTGTGTAGCTGTCAACGAGAAAAAGCAAGCGTGCACGAGAATGTTAAGTATTGAGGGTCTTAGCGATGAGAAAAGGACAAGATTAGAAAATTATTATAGAAATGAAAACATAAAATGCCAAGATACCAGTCAAAGAAGGCAGGGATTAAATTAAAGCAGACAGAGATGAGAAAATGCAAAATGATTTTCAAGGAAAAGAGAAATTGTTTCAGACATGGGTTAATAAGGTCAGAAAAGGAAATACTAGAACTGAGTTAGTCAGAATTAAGAATGCTTATGGTTAAATGGTATGGGATTTAGGCAAAGTGAAAGACTGTTTGAAAGATTTTTTCAAGAAATTGCATGGAGGTCAAGCTATGGAGCATAACAACCGAGACACTGAAGAGATTACGTTAGACAATCCCGTTGTAAGTGGCGGAAGAACGATCGATATCGACGACATTATGTCCGTAATCAAGAAACTAAGGAATAGAAAGGCTGCTGATGTGGATGGTATCACCGCTGAAATGCTTAACAGCGGTGGTGGATACTTGTTTGTGTAATTGAGCGAATTCATGGATATGTGTGCTGTGAACGAAGTTCCCAATGATTGGAGAAAAGCAATTATCGCACTAAGAGAATTGTTTAGTTTACACCACTAAGTCACTAGTCATAGCCATTATACC
>JAUMHM010005406.1:0-18060 GCA_032362435.1 Melikaiella ostensackeni
AAAATGCGTACCAAACTGCGTCGCGTAAGCGTCAGCGTTGGCGTGCGCGTTTGCGTTCGAGCATGTCTAGGCCTTTACTCCTTTGGCGTAGTCAAAATTTGAGCTGGTCTGTGCATAGGCCACCCGGCTCACGCAGAACTATCCTTTGTAGCAGTCATGAGGATTTATTACATTTTAACCACAAAAAATAAACTTCAATAATGAAAAAAGAATAAGTAATAGAAACTCAAAAATGAAGTCATTTTATTATTTAATTCTTATGAAGAATATTCAGCTTCATCACAAGTCTGCGATTATTAGAAACTGAAAACGAGACTCTGCTTATTATTGTTTACAGCACAAACAGTTATTATTTCATCTAGAAATAACAAATGCCCATTTTTTAATAAAGCTTTACACTATGGGTGCACAAATTTCCAGGAGATTCGATTGAAAATCACTAATGGTATATGTACAGGTATAGTACTTTAAACTATGTGCATTCAAAAACGAGCATTAACTTTTTGAGTTCGAACATTTAATTGCATTAATTAAAAACAATTTGAAACACGAATATCTCGAAACTAACACATTTTTCGGCGGGAAGGGGTGGGGGGGGGCATTCTACATTTTCATTATCAGCACAAAATTCGACGTCATATTCAGCGAAAAAATCCGATGTAGCTAGAACGGCACACGGCATTACACCTAGTAGCTAGAGTATAACGGTGACAAACCACAGCTATCAACAAGGCCTTTCAGAGATAACTGAGGGAAAAATTACTTTATTACTTACTTGATAACTGACCATTTCTTCCGGGTGACGAGGGGATCTGACATCGCACTGTAGGCGAACCACTGTTCGAGCTAGTACTCGCCTTCGTACTTGCATTTGTCGAGTTCGTAGGCGAACCAGGGGGAACTCCAATATCATCCCTTGTGACCTTTCTGTCCGGCGGGGATGCAACTGGAATTTAAAGAGTCAATGGGAAACATTAAACTTCTATTTCAAAACAGTAATTTCCGAAAAGTTATATACGTTATCTCGGGTTAGTAATTTAATTGATATTTGCCGGCTTTTTTCTTCTTGTTGAAAAAGTAATGAATTGAATGCTTGAACATATTGTAAGTTATTATGAAGCATCAACGATTAGAAAATATTTTTTTTGCACTATTGAAAAAACCAAAAGTCTACATATCCCTAACAACTATGCACTAATATCCCTAGGTTTTTTTCAAAAAGTATAGGAAAATTGCGATATTCCATTCTTCTACTGTGAGATTAACGTGCGAAAAACTGTTTAGAAATACCACATACCCGCACGCCAGTTTTACAATAGAGAAACGTTTATTTTTATATTTATAACAGTGGATTCCTTTACAGTGAGATTAGCGGGAATGTGGCATTCCCGCTCAGTTTTGCGCGCGTTATTCTCACAGTAGAGGAATCTGGCACTTCGCGCACGTTCGACAGACATGGAGTGTCGCTATTTTCATGCATTAACTGCAAAAAATAAGTATTTACTCACATTTCTAAACACTTACATAGTTATAAAAAGCAGTAAAATTAAGTGGCGTAAAATTGAGCAGCACACGAACATAACACTTAAACAGTTCCTTGATTTAGTTGAATGCCGCATTGGTAACGCATTTATTAGGTTCTTTAAAACACATATTACAGGCCATTTTCTGACTCTCCAATGGGCTCTCCGTTACTTGAAGCCATATCGGACTTAGTTATGGAAAACATCGAAGGGTACATATAAAAAACATTGAGGTTCAATTAAATTTCTTTCTACAGAGATTTGGATGAAATATTCAGTTCACATGTTTCCATGCAGAAAATACAAATGACTTACTAATTAGTAAGTTTGTTGAGACCTTCTCGGGTCTCAACATCTACAACTATCAACATCAACAATCAACTAACATCATCAACAACTATCATTCGGAAAAAATTCATATATAAATGATTTACTACGTTTATTTAATGCATAACGTCCGAGATTTCTGTTTACTATCACAGAAAAAGATAAAATAAAATTTTTAACGTTCCAGATATTCAATCAGTAAAGAAACAAGAATAAATCACAAATTTCATTTATACAGGAAGAAAACCAATTCAGGGAGATCTGTTAATTTCAACTTCATTATTGCACTCGAAGATAAAATCGTTGTCATTAATATATACTCAAAAAAAAAACGAAAATATTTTACCAGCTGGACTAGAAAACTACACCAAAATTTTCTGTAATATTACCAGCGAATGAATTTCGCTTGACGATGTGAATTTATCATACTGAGAATTTGTAAGTTTTGTCGCCATATTGAGAAGGGTGAATTTACTGACGTTTGTGAAATTTTAATCTTCTTTAGAATTACATTTCTTAAATTCTAAATGTGTAATTTTACAGACCCGCTCAGGATAAAAAATGAGAACTCGATTAATAACAATAGCAATTGATAAAATCTGGTTCATTTAGCACAGATGTGGACTAATTTTCATTACAATTTTCTTTCAAATTTAAGTTAATTTTTGATTTTTGAATAACAATCCAGAATTCTCTAGGAAAACAAAATCAAACTTCTATGTTTTATACAATTTTTAGAAACAACAGAAATTGACAATGTGTAAGATTTCTGAAACTTTACAACAGTTTAATATAAAAGTGGCTAATTTTTGCTAAATGAAGAATTATTTGTTCCGAAAGGAATCATAGACGCAGAACCTAATGGATAGAATAAAATACGAACAAACAATGATATAAGAATTTTAAAAAACGGACCTGTGTATAACAGGTGTTTGAGAATTAAGGTTAGCTTACGTATGATTTAGTACGACACTTCCACGTTACACCTGGAAACGTGGGTGGAAGTTATGGCTCACAATTTACATTAAATATAACAAAACGCACTTGGGCGACCAGATTAAAGAAGATGTTCTTCGTCGATTGCCATGTAACATACAGTTAGTAAACCGTTGCAATTAATAATCCAAATGCACTTCATCAACGTTCTCCGAAAACCATGCTCGTTGCAATTAAAATTATATAGGTTATGTTATATATTTACGAATTATTATTTTATTATATATAAAACACGTCAAGAATTACAAGCATATGTTTAGCGCTGGGTTGAGGGGTGTTGAATTTTATATATAAATTTTCTGAAGAGTCTTTTCATCCAAGACCTAAAGCTTGAAAGATATTATGGAAATAAAAGATCAGTAGAACAACAAAGAGAACAACAAAATTTATTTCTTGCACTGATCAACAACAAAGGAACATCTGAATCATTATGGAATAAGTGATGTTCAATTACTGAGACTGCTTGATTATGGTGTCATAATAAATATAATTAATGGTAGCATTTCAAAAACTTGTATAAGAGTTTGTTCTTACATGATTATGCACAGCTTCAACCAAATAGGATTCTTTTAAAAATCTTCTTCCATTTTCTATTTTTAACCTCAATTTTTTCAAGAAACATGATGTCTGTGATATCGAGAAAACTCTTTTTTTCCTGTTAAGAACTTAGAAAATTGAAGAATTTTTAATCTAATAAATTAATAAAATGTTATTATTATGAGTTTTAAAATGTATCTTATTGAAAAAATAATTTGTATCTTCAGTATATGAAAGGTGAGTATTCATATCCGCGTTATATGACTATTATTATGTGTATATACATATTACACGTATACTAAGATTTTTCCCCATGACGTAAAAAAGATTTTTTGTATCATCCCGATATTCTCGAACAATCGAGTGTTGAATGTTTCTCTCCTGTACCATATACCCATGTAACGCGCCTCCATGTCAGATAAAACTAGCTTAGTTATTTGAGCTGATGTAATTGGATGCCAATGTTATATCAACGCTCATATTGTACATAGATACACTATTGATATAATAAATGTTGCATAAACATTTCCAATAATGTTTAGATTGATAATCAATTTTCGAAGCTGCTGGTGCTGATGAGTTATTCTTTGTATTTAATGCTTTGAATTCATTTATTTCATCCATCTTACATTCATCAATATCAATTCAATATCAAGTAGTCATTTTTGGAACAGCCGAGTTCGTTCCCACAAAACCCACAAATGGTCAAGTCCGTTCCTGAAAAATGATCGAGTTCTTTCCTGACAGGTACCTCCCTCGAATTGTACATTGTCTACTCGACTTACTGTAAATAAAGAGTAGGAAAATCGCATTATCGCATTGTTTACTGCCATAAGACAATTTTATTTCATTAAATAGAATTGAAGAAACAAAAGCTTCACAAGTAAATTATAGAACAATACATTACATACTCGTACAAGGGGAGGGCCAGGAGTGATTTTTTTCCGATTGGTATTTTTTTAAATGAAAGATTATTACTAGAGGACCCATTTGCCCAAGCGGTTAAATTCTCTTTTGAGCCAGTTTTGGGAGACATCGTACATTACAAAATCACTCCATCAAAAGCAATATGCTGATAAAAAGTCATGTACAACAATGTACGATAGATGCGCCTTTGAAGTAGGCAACTAAATTGTGGCCAATCAATTACAATCACTTTAACGTAATTTTATAGTTCGCCAGTTGGAGACTATAGTGTTACTTTGAAGTACTTCTAATTGTTCGATTACAATTTAGTTACCTACTTCCGCGAGGCATTTTCTATACATTTTTGTACATGACTTTCAATCAGCCTATTATTTTTGATTGAGTCCTTTTTCAATGTATGATATTTCATTCATGCAAAACTGAGACTGATCAATGAAGTTATATTTTCTTGTATACTTTACTTGTCAAGTCTTTATTCGTTCAATTTTACTAAACAAAACAGAATGATCTTATTTATGCCAAAACCTTGTGGGAAGTAATTTAAAAGTCAATATATTGTTATGTATTTGATTTATTTCGCCTTTATTTCAACATAATGTTTTCTGGTACCACAAAATTCTGGCTATTCATACCGAAATTTCGGTACAAATATACCATTTTCCCTGGTTCTGCTACTCGTACCGAAATTTCAGTACATGTAACCGTTTACTTAATTTATAATTTCAATAATAAACCGAATTCCACCGTTTACTCGTTAGATTTTTAATAAGTCATCTAAGCATTACTCTTCTTTCACATCTATTTAATCCAAATATTCCAAAATTTATTTCACAGTTGAATTCTCCAAGTCCTTCTTCCTTACAAACTCATATTCAATAACCCTTTTCCATCAAGTACTGCTGGATACGAATTCGGAAGCATCCATTTCGCCTCATGGATCCCAGTGTGACATGCCGACCATTTTTCTCGTTAGAAGTCAAAGTTACAATTCTAAATTTTTGACACAATGATTTACGGTTAATAAAACACTTTCAACTTCTATTTTGGGGAAAAAAATCATTAATAACCATCAACTCGACATTGTTCGGTATACTAATCTGTTAGACAATAAAAAACCTATGAGCCTTTCAAATTTTTTCATTGTTTATTAAGAATTTTTAAAAATAAAACAGTATTTAATACAATTTTGCGAAATGTTGAAAATTAATGGCATTTTTCTTATTATTTGTTATTATGATTATATTTTATACTGTAGAATATGTAACAGAAGACCCATAAGTTACATTTTCGGCGTGGTCTAAACTGCCTAAGGTGCACGTATGCTAGAGGGTGGCCAGCGCAATGTTTAAGTGGTGAGAAACTGAGTGATATGCAAAAAACGTGACGCTACGGCTGCTACAGCTCGGCCGTTACCACTTAAATCCAATCATTGAAGCATGACTATCAGTAAAGCGGTGCCTTGCAGAAGAAGGTCCATTAAATGGAAATGCAGAGAATATTTTTCAAGTTAAATTTATAATTATGTGTCCCTTTTGGATAAAACATAGTTACGTAGTAAAACATTTACATCAGTCAAATTCATTTTTTCTCAATCAGTGAGTCTGACTTTTAATGAAATCCGCAAAAGTCAATTTTTACACAAAACCAATACCTTTTCATTGAGATGAGAATGTAGCAAATCATTTTTCGACAAATCCCCAAAAGAATGGCCCGCCCTCGACGGGTTTTCTGGACCGAAGAGACTTCGAGCTGGGGCCGCTGTCGGGGCCGCTCTCGATGGTTTTTCTAGATCGGAGGGACTTTTTCGAAAGATTTGGTCGACGTATCATCCTTGGAAACTGAAGTATTTAGAAAACTCATCTTCCAGAGTTCAACAGAATTTTAAGAGCAACCCTTCAATTTATACAAAATTGAACCAGTATTTTTTCTTTCCGCGATAACACCATTAGAATTTCTTTTATAAATATAAACATGTAGAAACATACAAACGTTCCAAAGTACGTTTTGATTAGTTTCCCAAATTTTCAAGTTACAGGGCCTTTAAAACTCTTAGGGTTTGAATTAAAAGCATCTTGATCGATCCCAAAGATCTATATAAAAAATGACGCGACTATCATTTTTTTATTTTGCCATAATTTAATATGAGATACAAGATTTTTCAAATTTTTAAAAATTAGAATTCAAGCTACATTTCATGACCCATACGAAACACACAAAACAATCAGGAAGAAGAATTTTAATCAAAATATTTTGCAATTTCTCTCTACCTATATGGGTATATATCTACTTATAAACTGAAACTCAGTTTGGAGTCCTTGCTTTACTCTTGTGCATCCTTTTAGAAAATGATTTCAGTGGAAAAAGCTCCCTGTAACCATCCTCGTGGTACAGGAAGTTTGCGACCCGTTAGTGTTACATGTACCGTGAAATAAGACTTCTTCTTGAATTTCGTTTTCCTAGGGGTAAGTCAATTACACTTACGATTTGATGCAATGAACTAATGTACAATATTCGTTCTCAAGATAAATTTTGTGAATTGTGCTTTAGCGGAGAAAATAATCTTACACGTAAATGTCTTACTTTAGCTTCCTCCGTAAGATCTCGAATTTGCGTAAGTTTGAAAATACCCTTTCTTATCTGTCAAGGAAAAAGTAACAGTACTCGAGGCTTGATTAAAACTGTTTTTCACATTTGTATCGCCACCATAATACTTTTCTTTTTTTTTGTGTACCAACTTATCTCATACTTTCTTCTCACATACAAAATTTTTTTTTCTCGTAAGAAAGCGCATGAATATTTCAAAAACTCTTCTTTTCGTGATGTTCATTTTACTTAAAATCACTTTACCGAAAAAAATGAATAAAAATTTAATACTTGAAAATAAAACTTTGCTGTAATTTTTATTTTTTCGAATTGCCAATCACCCTAATATTAAATTTTCTGAATTACTACTTAGCATAGTTTTCATTTTTGCGAATTACTATTTTCTTTAATTTTAATCTTTCGAAATTATTATTAGGCATAATTTCAATTTTTCCGAATTATTATTTGACAATAACCTGAAATTTATTTACACGAAGTGCCATTTGTTATTATCCCACTTCAACGATTCCTAATGCACAGGAAATTTTATTTTACATAGAGCAAGGATGGCGAAATTTGAATGTAGTCAATCGGAATTTTTACCATGAATTTTCAGCCATTGTTTTTCTTGGCAATACTTCGGTTAAAATGGCAATTTGTGTGAATCGTCTCAATGAATTCCAGAATATGTGGTTATTGCGAACTTTGTCAAATAATAAATAATAAACTTTATATATAACTCTTTCACCCGAGTAGGAACGCGCCGACGCCAGTAAAGGACAGCACCGCAAAAGCATTGGAGGACGTGGGAAGCATGCAAAGCACTGGCCTAGCCCTAAAAGCGGAAAGAGATACCTTCGAGAAGGAGATGTCCGAAACCCTGCTCCCGGCGATGGTACGCAAGCAAAGACAGGGAGCTGTTTCTTCCGGATACTAGGTGACAACACAGAGAAGCGGAAAGAGATGTGCTTCTAAAACACCGAAAGGAAACATTTCAAAACCAGGTAAGGACGCACCTAGAGCTGAGAACGCGAAAGAGCGACTCTTGCAGACTTGGAGATGGACGTGGACAAAGAGACACGTGATGGCCAGGAGAAGGAAAATGGTCAGTAGAAAGGGGCCAAGATGAAGAAGAAGACCTCAAAAAAAGAGGGAACCCGGAAGCGAAGCCGAAGTGGACCAGGAGAGCGAGGCCCAGCCATACGATCAAGCTGACGTCGACATCTTGAAAGATGTGAAGAGGGAGGTGAATCCCGCAGCGACAAGGACAGAGGTCCTGTCTATCAAGAGAACGAGCCAGGCCCAAGTCCAAGCGATGGGAAGCAAGGCCGAAATCAAACAGTTGATTACCAATGAATTCCTGGGAATGAGGGATTTAGATAAGTTGACAACCAAAGAGGTGACAGTTGCAGCGATAAGTGGGAAGCTGGTAAAAGACGACCTGTAAAGTATTTATAAGGTACGGCAACGCCAAGGTAGAGGTAATAAAGTTTCCACAAGCCGATGCGAGAGACTTAAAGGAGGCAGGTAAAATCAGAATCGGATGGGTCCACTGCAGAATCTAAGGGAGAGTGGAAGTGCCTAGTTGCTTTAAGTGCCTTGGATTCGGACACACGGTCAGGAACTGCAGCGGTCTCGAGAGGAAACAATCCTGATGGAAGTGCGGTGAGCCTGACTATACAATCACAGTGAGTATCACAAAGAACCTCAGTGCATGACATGTGCTGACAAGGACCTCCAGGAAACCAAGCACATTCCAGGTAGCCGACTTTGCCCTAGCTTTAAAGAGGAGCCACGGAAGAGGTACGCCAGTTAGGAGGTTACTGCAAGTGAACCTGCGCAGAATTAAAGCAGCACTAGATCTACTCAAGAAAACTGCCAGAGAGAGGAAGGTGGACATATTGCCCTTCAGCAAGCAAGACTTTGGAGAGGCAGAAAGTATTTCGCCAGAGGAAGAAGCAAACACGTCTCACCAATGAGGAGAAGAGTAAGCGGAACAAGGCCGAAATTAAAAGGGAAGCCCTGAGCCAGAATAATGCAAAAGTGGCAGGAACGCTGACCGAGAGCAGGCACGAGAAGATGAAAACCGAGAACTGATTCCACAGCGACACACGTAGCTAGGAAGAAGGCGTGGCGAGGTTGGATTCTACCTCATGCAAGCACTAACTGAACCAGTTCAAGGTCAGGCGATCGGAACCATGCGACTTCTGCAAATATTTTGCGAAGATGGCAGCTGCTCCGAGAAGAGATGAATACCAAAACGGGCATAGAAGTTGAACCCGAAAACATAGTCTCTCTTATGATGGAATCCGAGAACCATTAAAGGATCATAGAGACATTTATCGTCAAAACTATGCGCGACGAAATCCTCGAGAGCCGGCGATCAGAGCAAACGGAAGAGTCGTCGACGCGACTTAAAACATTCTTAAATAACTGTTGGTGAGGTAGGAATCGGGTAAGTATGACAGTCTTAAATATAAAAACATTTCATTAAATCAGGCAAATAATAAAGATCACTGTTGTTTTCTTGGGAAACTGGTATTATTGCAAAAAAATGTTTGCGAAATTTTACAGTTTAACTGGGGAGAAATTAATACTGAATTGTAACAGACTTACTATACAAGCGCAGGAGGCTGCACTGCTAATACGCCATTTTAGATTCCCACCGTTCAATCAGCTTTAAGTTGAACGATTAAGGAAACATATACATAGCATAATCCAGTGAATTCAAATGAGAAAAGTTGGCTTACACCACGTCTTAACAGTACAGAATCAGTTTTCGAAAATATACAGGTAATCCTAGGGTTAAATATCACAAGCGAAGACAGCACATAAAGTTCCTAATTCCATAAGTAACTTTAAGAACCTTCAACTTCTTGGGTTAAGCTAAGTAGAGATATAACACGGAAGCAGTAATGCCTTCAAGAAAGATAAGAAAATGTTATGAAACAAATATTTAGCAGTTTAAAAGTTACCATGATGCGAGATAGGGAAAAAATTTACAGATCAAAATTTCTCCTCTTTTTAAGTCCAAAAAATCTGCCCGCTTCGCAGGCACATTTTCCTCGCGCGCTTCACGCTTGGTGTTATATGTTCTTCATGTACAAATTCATAACTTTGTTTTTGATTTTAAATGAGAAAGGAAATTTATTTGCTCAAGGCTCTATCGGCCTTGAGGAATACATTCTCATCATAATATTCGCGATTTGCGCTCGATTTTCTGCGCTCATCGTGTGATATATACAAATAAATAGTTGGAAAGACGATTAAAAAAATTATCTTGATTCACGATTGGTCCTACAAAGAAATGTTTAACAGCAATTTTATTTGACCTGTTGAAAGCACAAATTCGACTTTTTTGACAATTTTTTTCTCATCTCGCGTCATTTGACTCAAAAATAAAAATAAAAATATTCCAATACTATTTTCTATACTTAAAATACAAACCATGCCGCCCACCAGAAAATATTTAGAGGCAAATTTAAGGCTCTTCGTAAAATCAACAACTTTGATAACTCAACTCACATTTGTATTTCGCGTTATTTAGCTCAAAATTTGAATTTCCGATTTTTCAAAAAAAATTCAAAAAGTTGTTATGACAATCCTGTAGGGCCTCTTGGAAATGCTGTAACTATCACAATTTTCTTTTTAGCGAAAAAAGTCATGAGGATAAATTGTTCGACTTTCTGAGTACTATGAATATCCGTACATGGAATTTGTAAATTTAAAAAAAAGTAGTCTCAAAAATTTTTTAAATGCTCCCACTCTTTGAATTTTTGTCCAAAATGGGTGGCTAACGAACTTGACCTTCAGTTTTCGACTTTTAAAGAGTGTACCAAAGGCTAATCCAATAGATTCATTCTTTCAAAAGTTATCGTGCTCACAGACAGACAGACAGATATACATACAGACACATTCGTAAAAACCTGTTTTTCGGGTACAGGCGATCTCAAAACGTGGACATTTGACAAAAACGGGGGGAGGGGGTCAAATTTTACACAAATCTAATACCTTCTCTGATGAGAATGTAAAAATAGAGAAAAAGATTCAATTAGATAGGAATATAGGGATTTAAAAAAATAGAAAAGATTTTGGATTGCATTACGGACAGAACAGGATAGAAACGGACAGAGTTGGACGAGCTATGGATACATTTATATGAAAAGGCTGGGATTTAGAAGATAGGGCTATCTTAGATTTTAGAAAAGATAAAAAAGGATTCAATTAGATAAGAAGATAGGAATTGAAAAAGATAGAGAAAGAAAGATAGATAATAAGAAATAAGAAATAAGTAGAAAACAATAAATAATAAAACACGTAGGAAAGATCGCCTTTTTCACCCCCTCAGACTCCTTTTACAATCCAAAATACTCTCTTTCATTCTCTCAGACTCCATTTACAATCCGAAATCCACTTTTCCATCCCCTCAGGCTCATTTAAAATCCAAAATCCCTCTTTCCATGCCCTCAAACTCCTTTTACAATCCAAAAACCCCTTTTCAACCCCCCTGACTCAATAATTATTTTAAAGAATTATATATCCGGGAAGTATCCGTAACACAAAACCCATTGTGAAATCTCGAAAATTAATAAAAGTACTGAAATTGAAAATTAAAAATTTGTCATTTTCGCTAACAAAAAAAAAACAACTTAAGAAACTAGAACTTTTACTACCGATATAAATTTTATAAGTAAATGAGTATTGAATGGATTATAATTTTCAGGTATAGCGTTCTTATTCAATAAAGAAGTTTATCATAGCAGTCCTTTATCATAATCATAGAAAAGATATCAGCCCGATTCTTGTCAAACAATTATTTCTTATTTTTATTTTTATCATTCATTATTATATAATGAATAATGCAGACAAGTGTAGTTTTTTTCAAATTTGTAAACAAATTTATTAGCTCCTTCTATGTTAACACTTTTCATTAAATATACATAATTTTTCAAACAATTTTTGTTTGTTTAAATAATTTTCTCAGACAAAATATGACAAATTTAGGCCTTTCCTAAATAACTTCAACGACTTATTTTAATTCGAAAATCAACACAAACAATGAACTGATTAGTTCATTTTTTCAGAAAAAGTGAAAGTTTTGGTCTTTTTCGTCGAAAAAAATTATCTAAACAAATAAAAATTAATCTAAAAATTATGGGTATGTAATGAAAAGTGCTAACATAAAAGGAACTAATGAAATTCATCAAAAAATTTGCAAAAAACTACACTTTTCTGCATTATTCCAGACAAAAGTAACATTTTAACAATGATACATTATTAAAACAATTAGGAATAAATTTAAACAATCGTGTTGATCTACAATTCAAACCAATTAATTCATGTTACTCAGAGGAGGAGAAAATTTTGGATATTTTGTCCAAAGAAAATTGTTTGAACGAATGGAAATTATTTCATCAATAATGGGTAAGTGGTAGAAATACGAAACATACCAGAATTCTGTCGAGTTCGTTGACAAATTGGCAGAAACTACATCTTTCTGCCTTTTTCCGGTCAAAAGTGACATTTGAACAATAAAAAGCTGTTTAATCAATTAAGAACCAATTGAATCGACCGTTCTGTTTTCTCATGTTGCCTAATTAGTTTATCTCATTGTGAGGGTATCGATAATTTGCGATAAAATGTGAAAAAAGAATTGTTCAAACGAATAAAATTTCTCTAAACAATTAATAATTAATAAACAAATACATTAAGCTCTTTAATTTGACCATTAAAAATGATGTGTGAACAAAAAAAATATACAAAAGTAATATTTACGACCAATATACCGCAAAATACTTGATTCTCGTTTAGAAGTTGGTTCTTGGACATGGGGGAAGGGTTGCCTTATACAGTCACACGCCAAAAATTCATGGTCGAAAGTCGGCCTCATTGGATGAGAATGTGGAAACCTAATTTTTGTAATGTAATAAATCAAAGAAATTTATTATTATATCTGTTGCACTAAAAAAAATCCCTGCGAAATATTCAACCAAGTCATGTATTTGACTGGAAAGTAGTAAATCCAACTACTTTCTTAATTAAATTAACCATTATTGCTCAGCAGACAATACCATTTCTGCTACAGTTAAAACGTAATAGTTCAAACCACCATCTTAAGTATTTGAATCGAGAACAACAATTCAGTAATAGAACTGACTATGTCGAAGCAGTAATAGTAATTGAATATGTAGTGAAAATAGCATATCATGATAATATAATCAAACGCAGTCATGTTAGGAAGCAGAAACAGTAGAAGTTCATACACTATAGTAATTGGGACAAAACTGAAAAAAATGTAAAATGTGCAGTTTTCATTAACTGTACAACTACAGTTGAGATTACTCATAATTTTAGTTGAAACAATTACACTTCTTTCGCAATGCAACTAACTGTGGAAAATGAGTAATAA
The DNA here is from genome assembly GCA_032362435.1 of Melikaiella ostensackeni. NCBI lineage: Eukaryota > Metazoa > Arthropoda > Insecta > Hymenoptera > Cynipidae > Melikaiella > Melikaiella ostensackeni. The sequence goes on from JAUMHM010005406.1 coordinate 13,303, forward strand.
TAACTCATCATTTTTGTTAAGTTAACAAGTCGAAAACAATGAATTGAAACACAGCTCTGATGGTAAAATGGAAGTAGTTAAAGTTACCACACAGCAGTAATTGAGCCAAAAAATTGATGAATAGCCAAATGTATTATCTTTTCTCTAAGGCACAGCCACAGTCATGATTACTAACATTTTTAGATGAAAGAATTGTGCAACATTGTTAAGTTTATGTTTTACAAAGCTGCTCACAGCCAAAATGAGTGAACTTAAAGAGGAAATCAGTGATGAATTCAAAACAGCATTCAAGGAGCAACTAGACACTATCCTCGTTAGAGTCAATGAAGGCGTAGGCAAAATAGAGGCACTTGAAAAAGAAAATGGTTTACTCAAAAGCCAACTCGAAAAGAATCAGCAAATCTTGGACAGGATCACCAAGAAAAATAATCTGATTATTTTTGGTCTACAGAAGGAGGCTAAAGAAACTACAGCATCTTTGCGTAGCGTAGTAATCTCGCTAATAACAGATAAACTCAAGATGCAGTTTTAAAATAATGACATCGATTTTATAAAGCGTCTAGAAATTAACTCGAAAAGTAGAGAAAGACCGGTATTGCTTGTCCTTGGAGATTTCATTATCAAACGTAAAATTCTTCAATGCCGCTCTTCACTCAAGGGAATAAATATTTACATAAACAATGACATCAGTAAGGAAGCACAATAGAAAAGAGGAAATTTAATCAGATACGCCCATAACTTAAAGCAAAAAGGCCTCGCAGCCAAAGTAACTGGTGAAAGGTTGGTGCTAAACGGTAAAATTTACTCCTTGAAAGACCTAGATAATGGGGGCGCAGGTCGACTTAGAGAGCAATTAATCAAAGAACTGAGACAGAATAGCGCCCCGTCCTCTCCCGTTCAGTGGAACCAAAGTAACTTGGACACAACCACCAGAGAAATGGAACAGTAAACCCCTGCAGAGAGTATCCAGAAACGTAGGTTAAACCAGTCTATTACTGAAAGCAAGAAGAAAGAAAGTTTTTCTGGAGAAAAGGGAATTATTGATAGCTTTGTACTTAATCTGAATTCTCATCGGGAACAACAAAAACAACAACAACATACTACCGAGTGACTATGTGGCCCTGTAAGCAGACGGGCAAGTCTCGAACGCAGAGGGGGGATGGCCACATGCCACGTGTATACTATCGAGCAGGGAAATTCTGACAGTTTTGTGGATAACCTCGAGTTGGATACAAACGAGCGTGCCGCAAAGGAGAGCCAGGAAGAAAACATCAGGTTGAAACAAACTGATGAATGCAGTATAATCTTGTGGAATGTAGAAGGGTTCGGCAACATCAGTGTTCTACAAGAAGAGGGAATTAATTTTGATGTGTTATGTGTAGTGGAAACATGGAGTATCAGTGCTCCTAAACATGTCCCAGAATCTCTTGAAAGATATGCAAGTTTTTACAGTGATGCTATCAGAGAAAAGAGCAGAGGGCGTGCGAGTGGTGGTCTAGCTGTTTTTGTAAACAAGGATGTGTTTGAGGCCCAGATTGTGGAAACCTCCGAGAGATGGCTGGCAGTGAGGCTGAAAGATGAAAGTGTCGATGTGATTCTCACGGTTGTCTATTTCAAGCCTAGTCTGGATTTGCTGATGATCTTAAGTCTATTACACATAAGTTTAAATTATTATTGTAATAATTTTTCCTCGGCGAGTAGGTTGATTGTGGGTGATTTTAATGGACGGGTGGGTATCCAGAACCAGTTGTAGGCTGACTTTTTTCAGGGATTAGCATTATCTGAGAGTAGGGATAGTTTGGATGTAACGTATAATAGTAGAGGCAGGAATATTGTTGAATTGATGGGACTTAATACATTTGTGCTGGTAAATAGTAGGGCGCGAAGTGACAGCCCCGCACAATTTACATTCTGTGACGCGAGGGGTAAGAGCGCAATTGATTTGCTTTGGTGCAGTATGGATGCACTCGATCTGATAGTGGATATGAGTGTTATGCACTTTGTATCAGCTTCTAGCCACTTCCCTATTCAAGTCATAATTAATAGTAAGTAAAAAGTAAATTGTGACCTTGCTAACATAGAGCGTAATGCAGTGATTAAACGTTTGAAATTAGGAAAAAATAAGATTTTTGATTATGTGGAGAGACTGGGATGCTCTGAGAGAATTTCAATCGATACAGATATTGCACTCTTGATCGGCTGGATGATAACTTAAGGTGCGCCATTCTTGCAACAGCGGAATCATTAAATTTAGTCAAAGTTAAAAAAATCTCATCCGGAGTAACAAACAGTATCAAAAATAAACCATGGTATGATCATGATTGCATAGAAGCAAAGAAAAACGCGACAGAAGCACTGAAGGAATGTAGAAAATTGGGCTTTCCCCCTGCTGTCACAGGTGTGTACTATTTTTTAAGAAGAGTATATTTACTCGTTCTGCAGGCATTTTTCAAAAAGCTTTAAAACAAGAAATTCAAAAAAATCGTGAGGTCTTTGAAGTTGAATGTAAAAAATTGTCAATAAAATATATTTTTTTCTTCAACTAGGGCTAGATGTTAATACTGATGTGCTGGGTCTACTTCTTTTACCTTGCTTGTTTACCCCGGAAATTATAACGAAAGCAGCTGAAGTACGATAAAGTTCAACTGAAAATAAAAAAAGTCCTCCTCTAAAAAGGCATCGAAGAAAAGTGAAAAACAAGATGAACAGAACCCAAAAAAAATTGGAATCCATCGAAACCGGAAACTGCTGCGGAATTCATTCTCCACATTAATGCAGAATAATTATATTTATGTTAAAATATGTTTGTTTATGTTATTTATTTATGTTATGTTATGTTATTTATGTTAAAATTGTTATGTTTTTCAGGCACTCTGCGACCTAGAAGCTCAAATGCAAAATCGGATTAACAAATTTTTCCAATACAGGCTCACACTGCAACGGTTCAGTATATCTGTCGGACCACTAACAAACCTTAAATTTTACATCTACATTAATGGATACAAGTGCGACATGTCTGGCCTTGTCGCAGCATTTGACTGCTGTTTTAAATGCTTTTATGGTCTGAAAGCAGCGTATCCTACTGACTGTGAAATGGTGTGGTTGTTTCTGCAGAAGTATCTATTTGACGTTGAGGATGAACGAACCAAAGAAAAAAGTTATATTAACGAAACTGTCGTGTGGCAAGCTCTACAAGAAACTTCTGTCGCAGATATATCCGAGCCAGATCACCAGAACACCAGCAGCGACAGCGGAAGTAGCAGCTCTGACTCCGACTCAACTAAGAGCGATAAAAACGAAGCTGAAGAAGACTAATATAGGTGATGTAAATGGCGTCACTTTTTAAGATAATTATACCGGATATCAAGCAATCGCGAAAAGTGAAGAAATCAAGAAAAGACTCAGAAGATGTCTCAAACTCTTTGTTTTCTTTTATCAATAATACAATTTCTCACGCATTTTAAAAATACCTGACAACTAGGAAAGGTTACAACTAGAACTAGAGAATTCTCCCTTTTCAAGTCTTTAATACTACTCTGGCTGTACGACGTGTAAGAAAGGCATGTTTCTCGATTTAAAATCAAAAGGTTTAACTACACATTTCGAGACTCGTCATGATATTCCTGAAAGATCGTCACATCGAAAAATAGTTTCCGTTAACAGTATTACTAATGATTCTTTCGCGGTTAGTATTGAACAAGACGCTAGGGACTCTCTCTTAGAAAATGAAGAGCATCTCCACATAAAACCAGCTGATGTCGACCCACAGTTTCCTGAGGATTCCTTATTGCATAGAATAGCCATTGAATTGATTTCCACTTCTTATGCTGATCCGACCATAACACTTAAATTTGTACACCACGTCATCTCCTCATTTGACGAATTTCTAAATTGTTCTTATCTTAACTAAATAAAGGCATGGATTCTTACATGTGATACGTCCGAAGAGAAGGAAATTCTTTTTCAAAAATTGAAACATTTGAAAATGTATTAAAAACATTAAATACTGAACATAAAAGATTAGCAGTGCTAGAAGATAGTGGCTATTACATTAAGCCACAGAAACTTTTCTCCGACTCAGTTGAAAATAATGATGGCTCCGGTAATATTGGATTCAAAGAGGTAAGAGGACAAATTACCATATATCCTTAGGTCAGTTTTGTAAGTTTTTCTCGAATTGCCCAGTGTATTTTCCACGATACGAAATTATTATTTGGAGCTGAAAAACTGTGATAAAATTTGCAATATTGTTCAAACAGATTTTTGGAAAAGTAAAATTGTGGAGTATGCCAATAGGATCACATTTCCCCTCTTCATATTTATGAAGATGCTTATAAAATTGGTAATCCCCTCGGATTGTATGCAGGAATTTACAGCTTGTCAGCTATATACATGTTTTTGGCGTGCCTGCCTTCAAAATTTCGTTCACGATTAAATAACATATTTTTAGCCCAGTTATATCATTACGATGACAGTAAATTTGTTGAAAAAGAGACTATTTACAGACAGTAAGTTTCAGATTTAAATACTTTGAACAAAGAAGGAATAGAAATATGCATCGTTGGGAACACTATTTTGGTCCATTTTCTGTTAATTCTCATAACTGCAGATAATGAAGCTCTACATACCATACATACCTGATATCGTTCTCCGAGACTTCGAGGCGCGAGCTATGTTCGTTATCGAATTCACAGCTCCGGCAGAATACAACATCACAACTGCGGAGGAGGAAAAGGAGAAGAGGTATCAAGACCTTAG
>JAUMHM010005415.1:0-18058 GCA_032362435.1 Melikaiella ostensackeni
ATACCTTGGATGTAGGGTAGGATGGTGGTCGTTTTTCTCTCTCTTTCTTTAGTAGGTTGTGTTGACTTGTTTTTTTTAGTGTATTTTCTTATTGCTTTGTCAATTTGTTTGTTCGTGTAATCGTTTTGTATGAGGATTTGTTTAACGTTTCGTAATTCTTTTTGTAAGTTATCTTTATCTGTTATGAAGACAGCTCTGTATACAAAGGAAGTCGATGACCGATTGCTTTTGAGATTTATAGCTTTTTCCACTGGTTACACTTTTTTAAGAATCAGTGTAGCGTTTACGAAAATCCACAAATCCACAATTCCGGTGTGAAGGTTTGATTATTTCAAGGTTAGATTGCCGAAAAGGAGATTCGGGATTGGTGTAAAAGCTACACTCAGTGTGTCACGTTGCGCGCTCATCTAAAAAGCCCGAGAGTTTTTGAATGCTTCGAACTCATGTTCACGTTACATTACACTGTACAGAACATCAGGCATTACTGCCGTACAAAATAAGAAAACCCGTAACTTACATTTGGCATTTGACACCTGAGTCACAATTGTTTTCCACTGAAATATATCAGAAACGGATACGGAACTGGTGCCAAATTGCAAATATAAGTGATGGGTCTTTTGCTTTGCACGGCAGATTACACTGCATGCAAGTATACAGTATTTCAATTGTTCATTTATTTATAAATGTTAAAGTGAAGTCAGGTTTCGTAAGGGTAAAAAAGTGTGCTGCTTGTAGTGTCATATTTATCAAGCAAAAATTTCCAAATAGACATTGTAGAGAAATATATCGCGTGGATCAAGTGAAGACTTGTTTTGCGTACGTACAAATTAATTTGTAATTCATAAATTTCAAGTAGGCTTCTATGGATTAAGTCTGAGTAATTTTAATCGTTCAAAAGTACATGTCCACTGTAAGTTACTTTCAAGTTATTTTGAATTGTGTCTGAAAAGTTATTTATTTCAAATCAGTTAGGTAGATGAGGGCAAATTCGATTATAGGAAAAAGTTTTAGAAGAAAATAAATTTTCTTGTTATTTAATTTTATAAAATTTTCTCACTCTCTCTGTGAATAATCATGATCACAGCCAGTTTGATTCACTTCACTAGATAATCCTGCAGAACTCAAAGCTGCTTGAATAGAGAGCTCTTGCATGATAATGGCAGTTATGAAAAAACTATAATTGCAACAAATTAGTGAAATAAGTAGAAAAAAAATCTTATTTTCACGAAAAACGGGACGTCACTTTTATTTGTGAATTTTATTTCATTTACAGCAAAATTTCTTCAAATCATACAAATTCTTCATGAAACTTAAACGTACTATTTCTCTGATATAGGCTCAAACAAATGCTTGTTTATTTCAAACATAGTTTTTGTTGAATTTAAATATATTTCGTTTGAATCAAATCAAATTTGATTCAATTCAGATGAAGCTTGATTAATTTATATAAAAATTTGTTCAAATGAAATGAACTGCATTTAAACAAATTTGTTTGTTTTAATCAAACGGAGATTATTCCTGGTGAAAAAACAACGCTACTATTCCACAAAAAAATGAGCAAAAACCACGTGATCGCAGTCTTTTAGAATAAACTGACATGCAAAAGCTCTGGACTCAAGCATCTTTGAGTTCTATGAGATTAACAAGCCAAGTGATTCATACTGACTCTGATTATGATTATTTAAAAAACTAATATTATAAATTGAAGCGACAATAAATGAATGCTCTTGATAATCAATCTATAAGGAGAAATAGGATGATGAATCTCGAAGTAACGACGTCAAAGCTACTTTCAAGAGTTTGAACAGAATTTTTAAAGTTTAGTTCTTACGTTGCTTTTATTTATATATATATAATATTCGGTTCGGTTTCACTAGAATCGAATCGGAGAGCCTATAATAAAGCCACCGGACGCGTCCCAGGTTGCGGATAGAGGATCCCTGTGCCGATGATTTCTGCTGAATACGGTTACAAAAGTTGATAAGCAGCCGCGGGTAATTGTCTGGGGATGATTCCGAATGAAAAACTACCAAGCTAAGACGTGAGAAACCGTGCCGAAGGCTGAATGGCTCTGCAAGGGTGGACGAACCCTTTCTTCAGCTGCTCGTGGGAACAACTATGACAACATCAAACGTTTCGCAACAGATTTGCGAAACCGCGCCGACAACCTCTTGCAAATAGGATATATACGCGGAATGCGTTTTCAACCGCTGCAAGAATAAGCCGTAAACGGAGAAGTGGAAGTCTCATTGAGACCAACCCCGGAAATAATACTGAATAAGTCAAAGCTGCTAACTTTCAAGCAGCATATTGTTGATAAAACACGGGTGTTATCTCACTCCAGGAGAAAAATACAGAAGAGGGAGGGATGGAGAATCCACAGTTTCTCGCTGACTCATCGCGCCTCTCTAGCGATCCCCTTGTTTCTGTCAAAAATCCGCCTACGTCCGAGCAGATAGAGACTCTTTGGAGAGAGGTTCACGAAGTTCAACACTCATTACATGAAGACACTGAGAACATCATGCGATTCGAAGAGCTGTGCAACGACCTCATAACGTCCGAGGTACAATGTCCACCAATCACTGCCAAAGAGGTGAAGGAAGCAGTGCTTTCTTCACCTCTTTCTTACCTCACCTCAGAGGTACAAAGAGCTTCTTCGCTGCCGGACCGAATGGTATCAAGATCTTCTGGTAGGAGAAGTTTACTTCTAAACACCATCATCTGGCCCAGATCTTCACCTCATATTTGAAGTCGACGATGCTCATTCTGCAGTGGCTAGTATTAGGACACACTGTACTCCTACCGGAGAAAGGTGATTTGTCCAACCCAAGGAACTACAGGCCAATAACTTGTCTGAACATGTTGTATAAGATCTTTACAGCTATTCCGAACGACAGGATTGTTTGGACAACTGGACCTGTATGAAGAGACATCTACAAAATACGTGGTTCGAAAAGAGGCGTAGCAGGCTGTCAGGAAAGCTTGCTAATTGACAGAAATGTTTGCAAAGACGCTGCAGCCTACAATCGCAATATTTCGATGGCCTATATTGATTATCAGCAAGGATGCTCTGAAGATCCTCGAGGGGTACACACAAGAAATTAGTATGAACTTTGGATTGGACAAGTGTGCCAAGATTCATTTGAAACGAGGACGACTTGCTAGTGTTAGCGATGACTCTGAACTCGTGAACAGGAGCGCTATTAGGCACCTCTGAGCTGGAGAGACCTACCTATTCCTAGGCGTGCCAGAGAGCTGCATTTAGGATGTAACTTCAGTGAAAAAGGCTCTCCGAAGCAGATATAAGTGTCTCTTCCGACAGATTCGGTCTTCCAATCTGTCGGCGTCAAACAAGACATCTGCAACTAACATGCTTGCCGCAGCAGTTCTACTTCATTCATTTGAAGTGTTTACATGGGCGAAGCACGAGCTGACGGTCCTCGATATCGTCACACGTAAGATCATGCATATGCAGAACAGCTTGCATATCAACTCGTCCATTTGGCGCTGATATATCCCGAACCGTAGAGGCGGACTTCTGGATGCCCAGCGCTTCTGTATGACCGAATCATCTAAGGAACAGCTCACATCGTGGCAAACGAAAGAGATCCTCTTCTAAAAATAGTCAGGAACCATGAGATGTTTGGCAAAGAAGCGTTCCTTTTCAAAGCCACAGAGCAGGCGGCCGAGTTGCTTGGCCTAGATCTAAACATCAGAAATGAGGAAAGTGCATTACTTCATCAAGATGCCTCCATATGATCAGATTGAGTCAATGCATTATATGGCCATGGCCGCCCATCTCACGGTTGTGAGGCGTGGCCATGTATCAAGTCAACATTCTTATGTGTTCTTTTCGGAAGTATAATCGATAAAGAAGTGATAGGTCATGGATTTTCAAAGCGACGTTCAGAAGGTTTGTAGTGGGTGCAGGCCACCGGAAATGCAGAGTTGCAGAAGTTACCGCATGAGACCATAACCTCTAAACGGTTTTTTGTGTGCAGAAATCACTTTGTTGAAAAAAAATTGTTTACAACTCAAACTGGCGCGGTCAGGCTGCAAAAAGATGCCATCTTGACGTTAAATTTGCCCGACCTGAAAAACCAGAATGTGGTACTCAATGAAAGTGTTGGGAAAATTGGTGTGCCTGACGTATCTGGTGCTCCTTCCCCTAGCAAGGATGATAATATCGCACTGCTTTTATCATCCACGTCGATGGGAAAATTGTCAACATTTGCAAGTCATTCGCCCGAAGAAGAAGCAATCTCCTCATCCTTTGCACAGATAAGTTTTTAATTTACATAAGGATTATGATGGACAATGGCCCTAACCTCAAAATGCAATATAAATTTTCCCCATAAAATATTAGTAATTAGAAGTATCGGTGCAGAGCGAAGCAGTATAATATTTTACTACGTTTTGCATGAGCAATGAGGGCAATGAAACGATTGATTCTGAAGCTAGTTTTCGAAGTATAGTTTTGCGCAAAATTAATTTCAATTAAGCATTTCTTTGTTCTGCATACACACTGTTATTTCTAAAACGAATAATTCCGCAGAGTGAAAAGTTGTATAGTTATAATATTAGATGAGGCAAATGAAAAGATGGAATTTCGAGGTCAGGGCCTTTGGAACACGTTTAAAATCTGTTCTCCTTCTGAAAAACTAATGTATTTCACTGGTACTTTATATTGGAATTTTCACAGGATATTTTGCAAGAAAAACATATGAAGAATTCGGATCCTCAAATAAATGCTTCAACTTCGCAAGACGTAGAAGCTTCGAATGAATTATCGGGACAGGATAAGCAAGATAAAGAGTAAAAACAGGAGAAGGAAGTAGCGAAAGAGGATAATGCGGAAGAAAAGAAGGATCAGAACGAAGCTGTGCAGACTACACCAAAAACAGGAAAAGTTCAAAACAGGCCAAGTTACCGCACGTCTTGGAAGTTAGCGAACTTCTCAACTCCTACAAAAAAGAAATCATTTTCGCAGTTAGTGGAGCGGAAATCAGTAAATTAGAATACTAGGAAGAAGATCAAAAGGCATCATCTACATTCATTGAGTGATACGGATTTCGAAATAAAATATACGAAGGTGAAGAGGCGATACGCGTAGAAATGGGAGCTCGCTTACTGAAATTGGAAGTAACGTCGTTTTCATATTTTTGTAACTTCACATCACATCAATATATTAACAATACTATTTTGTTACAGTCTGTCAACACCTTTTTTATATTATTATTTTTACACGAGCCTAATACTTTAGGTGGATAATTTATTTCACAAGTAATGTTCATTACGTAGCGTTCCTGATTTAGCGTACTATTTTATCCTGTTAAAAAAAAGTATTGTGAAAATAGTTCAGTAGATATAATAGTATACAGTATATGCACAATTTTGTCAGTAGGGGAGTACTGCCTTGCAGAAGAGCATTAGGGTGTGAGGATGAAGCCGTAGTTTGTCCGACGACGAGTTGATTTTGTCCTCGTCAAAGTTAAAAGCCCTCATACTTGACCCTGGAAAGGTATGAGGGTTATCACCCCCAGGACGGCAGACTCACCTGCGATCGGACCAGGATCCCCAATGTGTGGATCTATCATATATTCATGGCATTTATGAATGAACCAAAAAATCCTCAACTCAACAATCTAAAGGTACTATATCACAAGTTAATCTTGGATGTACGACCTCAAAATATCATTGTCAAAGAGACCCTGATTCATTCTGCTACGTATGCAGTTTATTCTATCCATAAAAAAATCTGAGGACAATTTCTGAGCAAATCAGAACGATTTACGAAGATTGTTATGATCTCACAATCTCATGATTGCTGATCAGGATAGATAATGGGTGCCACATAAAATATGCGATTATTGTAGATCACAATTGACTCGCTGCCATAAAAGTAAAAATATTGAAGATCTCAAATTAAAAAGTCCAACCTTATGGGCAGAACCCACTTGTGAGAAGGATTGCTTTTTCTGCAGGAATGATGTAACTGGATTCACCAAAAATAATGAAAGAAGCATCGCATACGTCGAAGCTCCGACAGTGATAAAACCCATCAAGATGTGCAATACAGATGAGCAAGGTATTTAAGGTATCTGATGTATTTCTTCTCGGAAAAGTTTAAAGATTCAAGAAGACGCTAGCGAAGAAGAATGCTCCAGTGAACCTGACATTGACGACAAATATGTAGGGAGTAAAGGAAGGAAACCACAACTTTTTTCAAGAGAAGAATTGAACGATCTCATCAGAGATTTAGGACTGTCCGAAGAAACAAGTGAATTCTTGGTTTCTATACTCAAAAACAGAAACTTAGTGAAAAAAATGTGAAAGCAACTGACTATAGGAATAGTGGAAGAGATTTCAGGAAATTTTTCGCAAACGAAGAAAAGCCTTCATTAATTCACTGTCACGATGTAAATGGATTGATGGATGAATTAAAACCAGGGATTTACAGAGCCATCGAATGGAGACTATTCATAGATTCCTGTAAGAGAAATTTGAAAGCTGTTTTGCTTCACAATGCTTATGTTTTTACTCCCATACCGGTAGCACATTCAACTACGTTGAAAGATAATTACAAAAATATTAAGTTGATATTGGATAAATCGAAATATTCAGAACACAATTGGCGGATTTGTGTGGATTTCAAAATATTGGGAATAATTCTGGGTCAGCGATCAGGTAATGTTAAACACTCACATTTTCTATGCTTATTAGATTGTACAGACCGACCTCATCATTATGAAAAGATTGATTGGCCAGCCAGAAAGCTTTTGGTCCAGGATCAGAAAATATCGTCAATTTCTCACTAGTGGATCCGGAAAAAGTTTTACTGCCACATCTGCATAAAGAACTGGGCACGGTGAAGCAGTATGTATCAGCATTAGAAAAAAGAAGATAGCTGTTTTATATATCTTCAAGGACGATTATATCTTCGAGGAGCTGTCGGGTGAAAAACTAAAAGCAGGACTATTCAATGGACCTCAAACCCGGAAAATGTGTAGGGATCAGAATTGCGTCACAAGTGTGAACAAAGTACAAAAAGCAGCTTGGTTAAGCCTCAACAAAGTTGTTGAAAACTTTCTAGGGAACCACAATCGAAATCCCATATTGACTTTTTTTCCAATAAATTTAAGTGATTACAGTGAAGAGCATGGAGAATACATTACGTCGATCTTTCGAAAATGAAAGATTGCGATACTCAAGAAGCGCGTGAATTGAAAGGAACTTGCTGTGAATTCGGACTCAGGAACCTAGAAAACATAGGATAGAACCACTTTGCTTCGAGAACACAAATGTTTTACATAAAATTACCATTCTTCCACGTTTATTTAAGGTTAGGGACGAAGTGTGACGTCATAGAACCACAGCCACTCAGGATTCGTACTCAGCGACCTCGAAAATATAGAATATGACCACTTTTCATAGACGGGATTCATGTTTCTGGGACTGACAACTTCTTTTTTGTGGAGCTGTGTAATTATCTGACGTTCCAACATAATTCTTCTCCAAAATAATGCTTTTTTCGTGGAATTTGTAAGAAATTCTTCAAAATTTTCAATAAATTTTCACACGTGCAAAGAGAGTTTCTAGACATGATAATACATAACAGCGACAGAGATGCTGTTCGTAGAAGGTATACTGAGGAGCAGAAAAAAATTTCCCTCTCAATATTCGAACGATACGATACTTTTGTAAAGCGGGAACTACGACGGACAATTCATTATGTTGTGTAAAGGAAGTAATTGGAGCCTCTAAGGATCCTGGTTTCAATATTGTTGCCTCAGTTACCGATGGAGGTTCTTCTCATCGATGGGCCATAACCACTCTCCTTCAGGATACAGATAGGCTCAAAGGCGATGATTAAGTTTACAGATGTAAGTAAATTTAACCTTTCAAAATTTTTTTTCTTGCAATTTCATGGAACAATTGTTAAACATATTATTTTCCAGAAGGTGCCTACATCGTTAATGGCGTAGATATAGTTCCTTCTCTCGATCCACCTCACCTGATAAAATGTTTGAGGAACAATCTGTTGGACAAAGACTTAGAGTTGAGATGGAATGACGAAAAATTATAAACAGCAATGACCTTTGTCGAGTGGAAACACATTATCACGTCCTAAGAAATAGACGTTCATGGCGTCCAAGAGCAGACATGTCTTCCAAGGTTGACGTACTGCAACCTTTTTACAGACAAAATAGAAAAAATAAGTGTCCATATGGCTCCTCAGGTTATAAGTTTGTTTTGGCTTCATGCGTGATTGGACTGATCGGTGGAGCAGATTTGTAATGTTTTGTCTACGGAATGATAAATGTCTAATGATGATCTATATAAATGATGTCTATGATAAAGAATCAATAAATATACTATCGATTCAATAGTATATTATTCATTCCCTATCATTTTTCATTGCAATGGAATAACTAATTAATTTATTTATTTGTATGACGTTCTACTGTTTCTGGTAATTTGGCAGTACTGGAGGAAAGACAAAACACGGCACGGTTTTTAACTTTGGAAACAAATTACAGACGCTTTCAATGGCGAAGTTCGTAACTCGAGAACTTCTTCTCGCGAATCCGTGACTGTGGGGTTAACAACCGGAAGCCAAATTGTTACCCATTTGTCTCATATTTCAAAACTTTGGTTGTGAATAACATGACCCTCTCCCACTCGTACAGTTCAAATTGCATGTATGATGAGGAATCATTCCTGGAAACGTGGCGGAGTTTTTTTCACACTGACACACTCGAAAATTATCAGACCGCACTTCCTTCTTGCACCCTCGCACCCATTCTACTCAAGATTCGCCTTTTGAAAAAAGATCCCCTTCTTGAGAAGAGTACAATCTCTACAGACACACAAACCGTTTTACAAGAACTGAAAAGGGAAATCCCAGAAATAATTTCTTGTCCTCCATGTGCAAGTCTTATCGACAGTACTAGTTGCTCAGCGAACCGACGAGTGGGTGGTGGGGTCGTTTCGCGGCTAGAAGAGATGCATGCTGATTTGAAAATCATTCTTCGAAGAATAATTAGTAGCGTATACACATCAGTGAGTGTTGGGGAAGTTGCGTATCTCTTACTTCGACGTGAGGTCAGAAGTGATCGCATATCTTGCCAACTCGCAAGGAAAAAGTGCTACGCGTGTTTCTGCACTGCTGTTTAACACAATACATGCAATCTACAGCACCTTACTTAACAGTAATTTTAAAAGGCAAATTGTCATGCGGTCTGGAGAAAAATCCAAATTTGAATGAGTTTTTGGAAAGGACCATCAAGACGTATGGAGGCTCGCTTGAAAGTAAGCATACGTTTTCTAGTCTCTCCAGGCAATGAGAGTTATTTTCAATTACTCTCCACTTATGTTTTCATACATTTTGAATGGATAATGATTGTTTCTGTATGTTTGGAATGTCAAGAATTCGAGTGTGACACTTCACAAAACAAATATTGTTATCTCGCTATCAGCGTCTACTGGGAAAAACAATTCCGAATTCGTGCAAATACTTATCGAGTAGGCAAAGAAGGCCGATTTATAATTGTAAAAAATTTTAGAGAAGAAACCTCAAAAGATTCTTAATAATTCTATTCGTTGAGTTTTTATTGAATATTATTTCGTAAATTGTTCACTTTATAAAATGAATAACTATTATCTAAGTATAATTCTTCTAGAACGTATAAAAATTAAACATTTAACAATATGTTTGCGAGGAAGAGAAATTCATGTGAAAAAAAGACACAATGTTTCTAATCTGTCTTAACGAAAAATACATTAAAGGACAGGTCATTTGAAATGAATCATACAACTGATTTTTTAATATTGAAAACCGGCTCAAAAATCAAGCTTGTCTATATTCAAATCATTTAAAAACTGTCATACAATTATTTGAACTTGTCTACCGAAACGACGAGACAAGTTCTCAATTCAACGTTTATGCGACGACTGATATTGCTTTAAAAATGTACGAAAAGCTCTCACTCACTCTGACACCCAATGAAGGAATATGACTCAACGATAGGAGAATAAAAATAAAATAAGAAATCGATAACACTTTAAAATTAGAATTTCATTAAAAAGTTAACATATGAAATTAAAGTCTGAATGGAAAAGTCGATGTTGAATAAGTAGAATTAAAATTAAGCAATGTACTTAATAAAATAAATGGATCCATTCCGAACATTCTGCCCGCTTTGATGGGACAAAATTGAGTCCTCCACTTTGAAAGAAGTTGAAGCTCTTTCAGATAATCCGAGGATCAACGTTGCCAGAAGTCCTGGCGCATGTGTTGTAACAATTGCCATCGAGATAACGATGTGAGGCAATAAGGGTATTATCTCCGGTGACTCGCTGAAGTTGGTGTTTTGCCGACTACACGGCGGCTTCTCAAATTCTTCTAAAATGAGGCGCACCTGGTGGATTGAATCGCCACTCTGTGCCATACTAAGCGAGACGCGAAACTGAAAGTGTTGGCTCCTTCGAAGCTGCTGAAAACATAGCTCCGAGTTTGACGTCTACTCCAACGAGGTTTGTATATTGATCGCTGATCAATGTGGCACAAATTTAACTTCGAGATATGAATCTGAAGGAATAGTAAACATCGATAAATAAAGGCCCTCACAACCGATCAACCACGTAGAATCCAGTAGGTCTGCTTTGAAGTTCCGAGAATGAGCTGGACACCACTATGAAGACAACGTCGATGATGATGATCGATCAGAAGAGTCATCAGCGTTGATTCAGAGTTGAGAATGAGAGGATGCTGCTCATCATGATCTAAGGCTGGATTTTTCAACCTACCTACTACACGAAGCAGTTGTTAGGAATCTGAATAAGGTGTTTGTTCAAGATTTCAAGAGAAACTTCCTTACTCACGCGGTCGTGGGCGACACATAGCTGGTGCACGGCCCTGGATCTCTTTTCGTCCACCTGAACGTCCACTTGACCAGTGTACTTAGGTGAGACGAGGGGAGGCTCAGTACCGTTCCACCCACGCCTCAGGTTACCACCTCTGTCATTGCGCTCGTAGTTTTCTATGTTCAAATTTGAATTATGGCAGTTTTTGCCTTGAATTGTTTGAAAGTGTTCCGAATAGTGAATGTAACTTGCTAGGTATCTTTAGGCAGTGACTAATGGTACAATAAACAGACGTTTTGTTCGATTTAAACAGTGTCAAGTACTCACGAAACCTCTTTCGTAACATATACGTTAATGCTATTTTCGGCATTATTGCAGAACCAGTTGACTTTTTTAAGTGAAAAATCGCACATTTTGTCCTTCGAGCCGGACTTTTTTCAACAGTGTTATTGTGTTATTAGTGCAACGGTTAATAACATTATTGAAAACTGTTTTGCCGTTAAGGGTTTGAGCGCGTAGGCGCAAAAGCGTGGGGACGCTTGCAGCGAGTAAGGAAGTGATTCACCGGCAACATCACACTATACTACGTCACACCAGCTTGGTATACCTACAGTACAGTGTACAGTAGAATGCATCCTATGCGTGGCGGTCAGAGCGCGCCATCTTGAATTTAGAACTTGTTTGTGTGGGAAGGTGAACGCGCCTCCGTGAGTGTGGTGAGTGAGGGGGGCGACCGGTACTCAACGACCCACACACCGAGCCTGTGAACAGGTAATCGGTGCAAACCGGTAAGTGACTATAGATTACCGGTCGGGCTGTGGACAGCTGCTACAAACGTTAAAGGGACAATTCTATCGCCGCGAGCTGTCAACTTACGAACAAAACGCGTATCTTTCACGTCATCTTTTCCTTAAACTATCTTTCTTTTTTTACTGGTAACGATGTTGTCTTTTGCTCAATATGTTGCTCAACAGCAAGAGAATTTCAAAAGCATATGCCACGCCATTACTTTTTTAAAAGAGCTCGGCGCAGAAAAGATAAATTGGAATAAAGTGAAGGGGCGATTGGACTCTTTAGAGAAAACGTGGACGAAAATGGACGCGAATAACAATTTAATGGTCAAGCAAAAAATTAAAAATTCGGATGTTGGTCTAGAACGGTCCTACTGAGTTATTCATGAACCCAATTCATCCAAATGTTAACTCTGGTGGCCAGGAAAACCAAATATCCTAGGCTTCTGGGTCGTATTGTCACTAGGTAACTATCGTGACGTCACACGCCCATTGACATGGCGTTCGGAAGTTCCAGAGGACGGCGGAGACGTGCGAGAATCTAGTTGGACTCCATGACATTCGTCGATCGTCAGTCTAGGGTGCGTTCGGGAACCACAAAGGTGGAAGTTTGATTGGACCGCATGTCATTGTTACGACCCCGGCGCTGCAATATATTTGATAACCGCTGTTGCCGTTTGTACTCGACGTTGATTCTTAAGAATGGATCCTTTTGCTTTCCTTGATTGGTAGAAACTAATAACTGGGAGAAATGGTCAGGTTTAAATCAAACACAAGCGATTGTCACTTCAATATGAATGTATATTATAATCACTTGTTGTCTAGCACTAAATGCACATAATCCCATAGGTGGATACACATAGTCCAATAATCGAATACACATAATCCAATAATCAAGTACACATAATCCAATTGGCACTTGTCATTTAATTCGTCGTTACACAAGTTTGTAATCACGCAAAATAACAACAATTAATTTGATCGGCACGTTTAATCAGTTTACAGTTTAACGATTCAAGTTCTTCATAAGTACAATTTTATAAAACAGAGTGTCACAGGTTTTAAGTAGTAAATTCGATTCGGAGATACAAATATCTGACGTTTTCCCGCTCTTTAAGCTCTTTTATCACATTCGATTTGGGCGGAGTTTTCCCTCTCCTTTTGGTTAGGACCAATTGGATTGCTGACGTCATGGAATTTTCTGAACATTTGACCAATACGAAAATAGGTAATTTTACTTCGCCTACGGGTTATGACTCAGAAAATGAGTCATTCGATGATTGACATTTTCGCATAAAATAAGTCCAAAGTCCATTTTACATCCGGTCCAGCTGGCGCCATAAACCCATTTATGATACTATTTTTACACCTATGAGTCATCGGTTGACCTAATGCTAGCGATGTTCTTTATAGGCGTTTTTTCAATCCTAATTTTTAAGATCCCTGGATAGAGAGAGAGAGAGAGAGAAAGAGAAAAGTCAAAGCATCATTTATTGCATAATTCTTATCAATTTTCCCATTGAATAGCATCCATATTTCATTTTAAAGAAACCAAAGAATCAATTTATTTTCAGAGAATAATTTTAAATTCTCGCGCGCAGTCCGCCATCTTCGATCGTGCGCAATGGGATTTTAGTTCCTAAATTTCACATTCCATTACAGCCATCTGTCGATCATCAATCCAGAGTGTGTTCAGGACAACACAGGTACCCTCGTCAATCCGCCGAACGCAGCCGCGAAGCTTCCAGCAGATAGGCCTAGTCGACTCTCGGCAAATCATGATCCTTGTGGAAATGATGCTGTGGCTAACCCCAAAATTGGACATGCAGTCGGAACTCGTACCATGTAAACAAAAAATTCCTGGAAGGAATAAATGATTGTACTCTAAGGTTTCGGAAAATAATTTGAGTTCCTTAAGGTATAAAAACGTAGCAAAAGACACGTGACTAAGAAACACAGTCTTACGTCTTACTTTTATTTTATATTTTTTCATCATAAATTATGTACATTCATTCCAATTTCATACTTACTATGATCTAATTTTTCCCACGCAGCTGAAAAGTCTTTGAACATTGGTGTTTCTGGACCAATAGTTTCATCGATACAGTGTTTGCACACGGCTTGAATAATAACGTCATCTAGAGTTATGCATAGTTCCGAAATCATTATATTTATTCTTGTCACTTTTGATTGTGGAACCCAATCAGAATCCTATAACAAACAATCTATTAATACTCTCTTTTAGTCATATTTATTTTTGTTGAATTAAGCTCTCTAATTAGATAAGAAATATACCATTTCTCCTCGATTTTCTTCGTTAGTTTCACTATCACTGAAATATTCAAATTGAACTAACGAGAAGGAAAAATGAAATAAATCAGCATTCGAATTCGCCTCAGACATATTCCGTTTCACGGCTTTTTTCTCTCGTGAATTGTCATTTTTGTCTTTCCTTTTTTGTAACAAAATAAAATCTTCAACTTGGCCATTTTTAATAATATCCATTTCTTTGGCATATTTTATATTGAACAGTTTTTCTAGTCTGTTTTCGAAATATGAATCTGAAAATTTTCATTAAAAGACGTCGTTAGTTCACTTACCTACTACTTCCCCAAACATCTCTTTTGGAGATGCGGTTATATTTATATAAAAATACACATTGCACTTCTCTTTTTGTCGGTAATTTTTCTTCTGAAAACTGTTCACGTTCTACAATTGAAGTGATCTTACATATGCTTTCACTCTTTTTAGTCATTAATAATTCATCACAATAGAAATGAGGAAAATAAAGACAATAAATCAATAGCAGAAGAATAAGCAATAACTGACGATCATAAGGTATATGGAGTTTTCACCTAAAAACAATTGACATAAGGCCCGGAAAGAATTTGAAAAAGATACCGCATTTTACTGCAGAGCGTAGTCGAAAATGATTCTTTCTTTAAAAAAAGGGGAGTTTTCTTAATTTCTGAAGAAATTTCTCCCGTTTCTCTGCAAATTTTCATTTCTTCACCTTTTCTGACATCAGTTTGCAATTTGAAGGCATATACAAAATTATTTTCATGTATTGTACGAGGAAATATAATTTTTTTACGTTTGGGGGTCGTTTATTCTCTTTTGGGGGTGTTATTAACCATCCATAAAATATATGGTATCTTCAGATATTTTTTCATGCATCTTTATGCGTATTTTTTAAAGGAGTTTTTTTCCATTAAATGGAAGAATTCATAATAAGAAATTTAGAAGATGCAGTTTTTGACCACCGAGGGTGCCTTATGTCATCGATTTTGTAGTAAAAATTTTTGAATGTTTGTGATTTTTTTGTTTCAAATCTATGTGGTATTTGCAATAGAAACTCTAGGAAGTTCGAAAATTTATTTATTGTTCAAAAAAGGGGTGTGTTTCAATTTATAGGGGAGGTTTTTCAATTTTCCGATACTTTTTTATTTTATTTCTTCTGACCACTTTCTACGATATTCAGGCAAAACTAGACATTTTTCTATCAAACTTGTCAGAAAATACGGATTTCTTACGGTTGGGGGTGGTTTACCCCCCGTAGGATCCAGAAATTCACTTGTTCAAAAAATTTGAAAAAATTAACAGTTGTTTTTTCACCAAATGAAAGATTTTCCTGATTTTCCAGTGTTCATCATGAAACTACATGTTCCTCCGGGCTAAAAATAGACGCACAAATTTTGACACATCTTTTGCAAAATATTTGGACGTTGGTCGAAGCACTTTCAAATCAAAATTGGTGTTTTTATAAGTTTTTTGTTTTTCAATCACAGATATCATAAGGCTATAAATGTCTTTTCTACATGAAATTGTTGGTAAATCTATGACAAAAATGTTGCAATATTGCAGGAACGTTTAGACATAAGAGAACATGTCTACCCTTTATCTTGTTTAATATGGATCGTAAAAATTCTTAAATAGTCTGCATATACAAAGAAAAAAACCTACTATGAAGTTGAGGTTGCCGAATTGAAAATGAAGCTGTGAAAAGTCAACAAGAATAGGAAAAAATCATTTTTTCCGTGTAATAAAAATTATAGTCTTTTTTGTGTTTCCATTTTTTCTAGAAAGTACATCTTCGACTCTGAATCCCACACAAAAAATGAAAAAATACTATTTTCAATCAATTTGGTGATCAATCAATATTCAATGTTAGATGTGGTCAAAATACAATAGAAATAACAATTTAGCAATTATTCTGACGAAATTGATTGAAAATCGTAATTTTCCATTTTTGGTAAGGCATTGAATGGCGAAGATATGTTCTGAAAGAAATGGAAACATAAAATAACTGTAATTGTTATTGAATGGAAAAATAAACATTTCTAATATTTGTTGAATTTTTACAGCATTATTTTTTATGTTTGAACCTCATCCCCATAGTAGATATTTTTTGTAGCATATCGAAAGTATCCTAGAAATTTGACGAGCTGTAAAAAATGTTCAGGATATAAATGTGCTTTCATATCCAAACGTTCTTGCAAAATTCTGATTTGTATTACCTAACAGGCACCAAATATATATATTTGAACCTACGAAAAGAATTTTTTTCACTATAGATTTATCAACAATTTCATGCGGGAAAGGCATTTATAGCCTTAATATATCTGTGGTTGAAAAATGAAAAACTCATGAAAGAACGATTTTCGACATAAAAGTGCTTTGAGCAACCTCTAAGTATTTTTTTTAAATATCAAAATTTGGTGGTCTATTTCTAGCCAAAAAAATCATTTCGTTTCATGATGGCTATCGATCAATTAAAATACGATTTTTTTGGACCACCCTAACACTTATCTGTTCCAGATAACTAATTTGCAAAAATTGGAAATTATTGATGTCAAGGATTGAAAATAAGGTCATGTTGATCAATTCAACTCCTATCCTATTTTTTTTAACCGATATTGTATTATTCATTCGTATCATCCAATGGAATTCATCGGAACCTAATGGAATATCTTTAAGATAGTATAAATTGTATAATTATATTATATTATGCATTATATATTATATTATATTTCATTATATTATAATTATATTCATATGCTCTATTTCATGATCTTTTGAAACTAAAGGAAATTTAATGGATTTCGAAGCAAGCCAATAAAATTTGATAGGATTTCAAGCATTTTACAGTAACTCAATGGCATTTAAAGAGTTTTATTGCAAATGAAAGGAGTTCAATAGAATTCAAAAAAATTTAACGAACATGGACAGATTCCAAAGTAACTCAATAAAATCCGAAAGAACTCGATGGGATTCCAAACAAGTAATCCAAATGCAACGGAAATCAATACAATCCTAACAGAATTCGACGAAATTGAACGAAATGTCGTAAGAGGCTCTGGAGGCCCTCGTGAGAAGCTATAGAGGCCCTCGCAAGAGGCTTCAGATGTCCTCGCGAGGACTCAGGAGGCCCTCGTGTGTGTTCTGGAGACCCTTATGGGAGGCTCTGAAGAACCTTGTCAGAGGCTCCGGAGGCCCTCGTGGGAGTGTCTGGATGCTCTCGTGGGAAGCTCTAAAGGAAGGCTCTAGATGCCTTTGCCAGAGGCTCTGTAGGCACACTTGGGAGGCCCGTGAGGGCCTGAAAGAGGCTCTGGGGGCATTCCTAGGAGGTTCTGGCGGCTCTTGTGGCAAACTTTGTAGGCCCTCGCGAGAGGCTGTAGATGCCCTCACAAAAAGTTTTGAAGGCTCTGGAGGCCCATACGTGAGGTTCTGGCGGCCCTCGTGAGAGTCCCTAGAGGTCCTCTTGGGAGGCTTCGGAGGCACTTGTGGGGGGCTCTGGGAGCCTTCGCGAGAGGCTCTAGAGGCCCTCGCGAGGACTCTGGGGGCCCTCATGGAAGGCTCTGAAGATTCGCTTGGGTGGCTGTTGGGGCGCCTTCGGGAGTCTTTGGGGGCCCTCTTGGGAGGCTCTTAGGGCTTTTGTAGGCGGCTCAGGGGGCTCTAACGAGAGGTTCCAGAGTGGGAATCGGATAGGTATTGCATGTTCTTGAGAAAATTCAACAAACATGTGTTTCCTACCTTACCTACACTTTTAGGAGCCACTTCTGTCCACACAAAATGAGATACAGAGTTGAAAATTTGGGAAACTGAAAAAAAGGAACTAAGTAAAGTTTGCATGGTTCTAAATTGGTATAATTAAAAAATACACAACCAACGGATAGTATTGGACCACTAACCGGCTGACCTATTGAAAATTCGCGTTCCAAAGCATGTGAATTTCGCGCTTCGCGCTTGGTGTCATATGTTCATCATGTACAAATTACTAATTTGTTTTTGATTTCAAATGAAAGAGGCAATTCATTTACTTGAGGCTCTATCGGCCTTAAGGAATACATTCTCATCATAATATTCGCGCTCGATTTTCTGCACTCACCGTATAATATATA
>JAUMHM010005425.1:0-37482 GCA_032362435.1 Melikaiella ostensackeni
ATTTAAAACTCCTATACCGGACTTTCAGTAATATCTATCATAAAATCACATTCCACCAAAATTTTTATCAATTACACCGAAAATTATATTGACAAAAACATGAAAAAATATCTCATTTCGCAACCCTGTTGAGAGAGGGAAAAATAATACCTTACCTGATTGATTGACGCAAACATAGCCCTCAGAGTTCTTTTGAAGTTTTAATTTTTAAGGTTATGGCAAAATGACAGTGTTGAGCAGTGTTGCCAACATAGTCCGCGGTCCAAAACTTTATTAATAATGAAGTAAGGAAATTTCATTATTATACTAGTGGGAAAACATGTTGATTACTTATACTAATCATCAACAATCAGGTAATGTATTATTTTTCCCACTCGGAACAGGCCCGGAAAATGAGATATTTCTCGCGGATGTTGAATAAAATAATTTTTTATATAACTTCCTGTGTATAGAATCCTAAATATTGTAATCCAAAGTTTGGCAAACACTTTACCACAACACTAATTGAACAAAAATTTTAATTATTTTTCCAAAATGTTTGTAAATTTTGTTGATTTTATTCTTCTTTTTAAAGATAGAAAGAATTGATCGATTGGATTGGCCTTTGGTATACTCTTTTAATGTCCTGAAATAAAGTTCAAGTTCGTTAGACAGCCATTTTTGACGAAAATTCAAAAAGTAAGAGCATTTTTAAAATTTTCAAAACCACTTTTCTTTCAAATTTACAAATTCTATGTGTGGATCTTTTTAGTACTCAGAGAGTCAAACAATTTATCTACATGACTTTTTTCGATAAAAAGGAAATTGTGAGAGTTACAGCATTTACAAAATTTAAAAAAAGAAACGCAAATGAAAATTTTAAGCCAAACAATGCACGATATGAAAAAAAGTCAGGAGAAGAAAAACGTTTCTTTTCGTAAGCCCTACAAGATTGTCATAACAACTTTCTGAATTTTCTCGAAAATTCAAATTTCGAGCCAAATAACGCGGAATACGAAAGTTGAGATATGAAAATTGCTGTTTTTACGAAGACCTGTGAACTTGCTTCTGAACATTTTTTGGTAGGAGGCATAGTTTGTTTTTCAATTATAGAAAATAGTATTGGAATATCTTTATTTTAATTTTTGAGCCAAACGACGCGAGATAAGAAAAAAGTCAAAAAAGTAGAATTTGTGCTTTTAAAAAGTCAAATAAATTTGCTGTTAAACATTTCATTATAGGACCAATTGTAAATCATTAGGTTAATTTTTAAATCATCTTTTAACTATTTATTTGTATAGGATGTCAACTGAGCGTGTACGCAATATTTTCCTTATCAGGCCGGAAACTTTTCACCCCACCCTCGTACATTTTCAGAATCATTTTTGTAAATGAATTTTTGAAAATGTTCAAATATGGAGGATTCCAATTTCAGATTGCAGAATGTGAAGCAGGCTCCTAATTTGATATTGTACAATCTCACCAAAAACATCATAAATGTAAAAAATATGGCCAATTAAAAATTTACCAGTAAAATCAACTTAGGTCGTTTGAGCATTACGTAAACATTTTGTGCAGGTCTCCGATGAAGAGTCTCTCTTAGACCACAAATATA
Organism: Melikaiella ostensackeni; assembly: GCA_032362435.1. Lineage (NCBI taxonomy): Eukaryota > Metazoa > Arthropoda > Insecta > Hymenoptera > Cynipidae > Melikaiella > Melikaiella ostensackeni. The sequence goes on from JAUMHM010005425.1 coordinate 1,595, forward strand.
TTTTATTCCAGATGGCCCTGAGGAAACTGGCGATTCGAAAGATCAGAAATCCCAGAAACACACTTTGGGTCTCATACAAGGTGGAACTCGAAGGTAGACTCGTGGAGTTTCTCACGAAATACAGGTATGGTACCATAGATGAGTTAGAGCACGCTGCGGATTTTCTGCGCAGGGCTCTGATTACATCATATGAGAACAATTGCTCTACAAGTACAGTCAAGTCTAGGAAAGGGGCGGCATGGCGGAACACACACCTTGGGAAGATCCGTGAAAAAACTAGAGCGATATACAATAGGGCAAATAGAACCAAATTGTTTTCAGACTGGGATAACTACAAATGGGATCAGAATGAATACAAGAAGAACATCAGAATTCATAAACGGGGTGACTAGGGAGCTTTTGCGAAGAGGCTTAAGGCATTCCAAAGGAAGCGAGGCTCTATAAGATTCTGGCAAATGATCCGGAGGCTCGCCTCGGGCTGGTAAGGCTTGAAAATGGCGAGTTTGCCGAGGACGAGGAAGAAACCCTGAACCACCTGATGGAAGTCCACTTTCCAGGTTTTCAGCGAAGGCAATCCGACCGGGGGGAGAATTTTTGGGGCCAGGAGAGGGAGAAGCCCGACTGGCATTTCGCTGGAAAGGTCGTGGATATGAAGAAGGTGGAAAGGGCCATCAGGTCCTTCCGCCACTTTGAATCACCAGGAGCTGACGGCGTTTATCCTGGGAAGGAGGGAGGAGGGCTACACTGCTGCTAAAGACTTTAGATCAATCAGTCTGATGTCGTTTATTTTGGAGACGCTAGAGAAGTTGGTCGAAAGATAAATCAGAGATGGGGTGCTTATAGCCTCTTCATTGTATAAAGGCCAGCACGCCTTTCAGACAAGCTACTCTGTGGAAACTGCGCTCCATGCTGTGGTAACAAAAGTGGAGCAGCAGCTTGAACAGGGGGAAGGGGGGTGTACGCTGTGGGGACCTTCTTGGATATAGAAGGTGCCTTTAGCAATACTGCTACGAAAGTTATTATCTGCGCCTCGAAACCAGATAAGGTGAAGTTTTAGTTAAGGGGGTAGCACTGCGGGGATGCCCCTCAGGAATGTGTTCTGTCACGTCTCCTGTAGTGCATTGCAGTCGACGGCCTCCTTCGAAGGATAAATGATGAAGGTTATTATACCCAAGGATATGCGTATGACTTTGTAATCCTAGCCAGGGGGCCTCATCTGGACATATTGATGGGTCTAACAAAGTCAGCGCTACGCATCGTAGAGCTCCAGTGCGACAGGTCAGGGCTCTCGGTGAATACGGAAAAGACCATCTTGGTGATCTTTACGAGAAGGTACAAAGTACCGAAGGTCGAGGCTCCTGCATTCCGTGGTGTGAGGCTGATGATGTCAGAGTCGGTTAAATATTTGGGAGTAATTCTGTATAGTAAACTGAACTGGGCAAAGCATTTAGAAACGCAATACAGAAGATTTGTCACAGTATTTTGGATGTGTAGAAGAGCTTTTGGTCTGACATGGGGTTTAGGGCCTCAAATGATCGCTTGGCTCTACTCCGCTATCCTAAAACCAAGGCTTGTATACGCAACCGTGGTCTGGTGACCAAAAGCAACATTCAAAACGATGCAGGATAGACTGCGACGATTGCAAACGCTAGCGTTTAGGGGGGTGACGGGAGCAATGAGGACTACGCCCACGGCGGTGGTAGGTTACATGCTCTGCGAGGAGCCCCTACACATTGCGATAACCATTGAGGATGCTCGGGCGATGAGCCGACTGGCAAGAGCAGACAGATGGACTTGGGGGACTAAACATACTAGGCTCCCAAGAAACATCAATACACTGCCAAGTCTATATTTGAGGCAGGATAGAATAACACAACGCTTCAACTTCACCAGGGCTTTCCGCATCGTCATCCCAAGCAGGGACATGTGGAAATCAAATGGTAACCCGCTCTTCCAGGGGCGAATCCGGTACACAGATGGCTCCAAAGAAGAAGGGGGATCAGGAGCGGTAATTTACGACAGTGCAGGAAGGAGGGGATGGGAATCCCACTCGAATGACATGCCACCGTCTTTCAGGCGGAGGTTCTGGCTGTCCTTTGCTGCGCTGGAATACTCATAGAAGAAGACGCAGCTGGCAGGCAGATTCCAATCTGCTCAGTCAGCCATGCGACACTAACCGCAGTTGGAAAACCAGGCATAACATCAGAACTGGTTAGGGAATGCAAAAAGGCATTAAACAAGTTGGCAGAAAAGAATAACGTGATTCACATATGGGTTCCTGGTGATACAGGGATCCGGGGTAACGAAATAGCGGACCGAATGGCGAAGAGCGGTGCAGTAAGTGAATAAATGGGCCCTGAAACCGGCTCTGGGGCTAGCATCTTGCTACATCGGGTTGGACATCAAAAACTGAATCCAGATGAAGCACAGGGTATACTGGGAACAAACCCAGGGTTGCCGTCATACGAAAGCCACCCTGAGCTGTACGTACAGGATGGACAAAGCCAGGGAAACCCTGCGAGATCACCTAAGAATGACTTAAGGCTGCCGATTCAGATGCTCACTCGGCACAACCGCTTGAACTATCATAAACACAAAATAGGACTAAGTCCGACTACAGAGTGCAGGAAATGCAGTAGGGATGATGAGACATCCCTGCATGTCCTATGCCAGTGCCCGGCATGAGCCAGACTCAGGCAACAAATCCTTGGATTTCATTTCATGGAACCCGAGGAAATGACAACGGTAACAGTGATCGACATCCTGGGCTTCATTAAGAGGTCTATAGTCGACCACTGGGAGCGATCCGATAAGGGTTGTGGCACAATGGGCTTCATGACCTCAGCGACAGGGGGTGTCTATTGGGACCCCCCACCCGTCTATAAACTAACTAACTAACTAAGCTACCTAAAAATTCTGTACGGATTACAGAAAATTCTGCAAGCTCTACCGAAAAGCTATGATGTCACTAACCTAACGTAGAACCTCTGTACCATTGACGGATTTTTCTGCTGCGTGTGGTCTCAAATGTAGAACACATATAGATTCTGCATTTGTTTAATCGTGATGCTTCACGATTGGTACAGTCTTATATGGATTTTATTGCTGGTATACTTTCAACAACAAATCGTGCGAAGCGAATGCAAAAAATAATCAATAAAACAATTAGTAATTCATTGTAGGGCATTGATACAGGTCTGATAGTGATATTTAATTTATAATGATAGCGAATATAATTCTTAGAACTTGTGATGAAGAATAATTTAAACAATATTTTTTCAAATGATTTAGAATAATTCATTTGTCTATTAATATTTGTTTTTAACGTCAAGTGTAGTGTTAGAGCTAGTATTGCGGATGAATTTTTTAATAATGGCCAAACGACATTGCGAAATCTTGTTGCATTATTATGTATCCACTGAAAAAAGGGAAGCTCTTAAGGATTAAATATTATTATCTAGCCTGATGAAGTATTTTATTCTTGAAGTTCTAGTTTATTTTAACCTTTTTAATCAGTTATTTGAAGATTTCATAGGTTCTCAGAACTAATCTATGCTGATTATTCCATTTTTCAGAATAGAAAAAGGTGATATTCAAAAACAATAACGCATTTCTATAAATTGCTAACTTCCTCGAATTTGTATACTATATTTAAATAAAAATAGACATCCTTTCGTAGATTCAGTTAATCATTAATACCTCAAATAAATGAAATTTTAGAAGTATTCATAGGCAACCCTGCAGATTGAAACAAATCTTTGCTTAATGTGTTTCTTTTAAAATTTATTAAAGATCGAAATGAAATATACTTTTTTATGAAAATTTTTCGTGTACTAAAAAAGAAACATCCAAAATGTTTACAAATCAAAAATAGACTTCGCAGCTACCCAATTTCGCGGTTCATCAAAGGCAAATGTACAATAAATGTACACTGAAAAGGAAAAAGAGTGAGAAGAAAAAAGACTCATCCATATCAACCTCTCACTCTTTCTTTCCTCCGTCTTTTTTCATACTACTGGGGACCAACATGCTTCGAAGCCAATTTAGACTTCTCATCAGGTGTGATTTATAGGAAAACTACCGTTATAAATAATGAAACCTGCATTAAATAAATTAGAGTATCACCTGGAAATAAAAATAAAGAATTTAATTTCGAATGTTGTTTGGTCAATTTTCCATTTTCTTATCAATATCAAAAATCTTCAAGATCAAAATGAAATCTAGTTTTCTTTCAAAATTGTGTTGTACTCAAATAGAAAACACCAGAAAGTTCTATGTATCTGTGTATGGCAAACTTTTTGAAATAAATTCAAGAAAGATTTCTTAAATTTACTGGTAGTCTCATTAACAGTTTCTTTGTTTCTTTTATTGTTGAGATCAAAACGTACTTTCTCGTTAATATTAAACACCTTCTTCGAAAAAACCCATGAATTTTTCTCTTTATCAATAAATCTTCCTGCAATGCATCCAATCTCAGTTTTTTGCTAATTGAATGAAATTCTCTAATTTTTTCAGCAGTCCTCCAATCGCACCCATCACGCTTCCCCATTTTTTATCAATTTCACTGAAATCCATATAACCAAAATTAGAAATATCAAAATAGATAAAAGAAATTAACTTCCTGCGTAGGAAATCCAAGAATTGTAATCCAATGTTTTGTAACCATCCACCACAACACTAATTAGAGAAACATTTCAGTTATTTCAAGAACACGAACTTGATAGTCAAAAACATTTTATCATCAATAAAATTTAAATTTGGAATGTGAAATTTTGTTAATTCTTTGAAAAATAGATGGTAATCCACTTTTTAATACAAATTCTAATTTATGAGAAACAGATCTCAGAGAAAATCTCATATTTTGAGAACTCATTTCAAACTACTTGTAGAAGAGGTAAAACAGTCGTTTAATGAAGACTGCATTGTCCAGCCCACCTCTCAAAAAAACCACATTTTCGGAGAATGTCGACATATTTCAGGAAAATTATCCCGAAACTTTTAGCTTTAAACAACAAGATTCAAAAATTAGTCCAGTTCATGAAGATAGCAACAATTAAAAACTACAACCAAGTCTAAAAAATTATTAATGTAGTATTCAATGGTCATAATGAAATAATGCATATATTTTCTATATGGCATCTCACTTTGAGTACCATTTTTCATAGGTAACGATGGTATCATTTTTTTACCTCAAGATATGCAAATCCTTTTTGCATATCGTAGATTTCATTGCGATCTTTAAGAAATTTTAAAAGAGAGACATTAAGCAAAGATTTATTTCAATCTACAGGGTTGCCTTTGAATACTATTAAGATTTCTTTTACTCAATTCACCAAAAAATATCTATTTTTATTTAAATATAGTATACAAATTTGAGGAAGCTAGCAATTCATAGAAATGTGTTATTGTTTTGGACTATTACCTTTTTCTATTTTGAAAAATGGAATAATCTCAATAGATTGGTTCTAAATACCTCTAAAATCTTTGAATAAGTGATTAAATAGGTTAAATTAAATAAGAGCTTCGAGAATAAAATAATTTATTAGACGAGATAATAATATTTAATCACTAAGAGCCTCTATTTTTTCGGTAATTACATACCATAATCATGCCACAAGACGTGGCAATATCTTCTGGCTAATAATACTAGCCCTAAGACTGTACTCAACGCTAACAATAAACATTAATGGATGATTAAATTATTTTACGTCATGTGAAAAGGATATTTTTAAATTTATATTTTATTGTATGTTTATAAGCATTATGTTCGTTATCTTTAGAAACTGAATATCGCTATCAAACCTGTATCAATATCATAAAATAATTTACTGACTGTTTTAATGATTATTTTATGTAGTCGCTTCGCACGATTTATTATTAAAAGTATGCAAGCGGTAAAACCCACATAAAACTGTTGACCAATCGTAGAGCATCACGATTAAACAAATATAGAATATACATGTGTTCTTAATTTGAGACCACACGCAGAAAAAAAATCTGTTAATGTGACAAAGGTCCTATGTTTGAATAATGACATCATAGCTTTTCTGTAGAGCTTACAGAATTTCCTGTAATCTTCACAGAATTTCCAGGTAGCTTACGGATTTACGAATATTTTCTGTAAATCTCACAGAAGTTTTCAGTAAATCATACAGAAAATTCTGCAAATCTCACAGGATTTTCTTCAAACATTACAGAAAAATGTGTTACGTGGACAAATAACTATAATCACAACTTATTAGAAACTGTTTTCGAGACTTTAAATTATTAAACTTAGATAGGTTGGAAGTCTTTTTTTGATTTGTATGTCTTTTTGTATTCTGTTTTTGGAGCATGAAAGGGTTCAAAAGGAAGTAGATTTCATTTCGATCTTAATAATAATTTTAAAATACCGTCAAAGTTTCTATCGTATCTCGTCCCATTTTTCTATAAATTTGAATTTTTGTATTTTTCATAATTAAAAGGAGAACTACCCGTCTTATGAAAAAATGTTCACTAAGAAATTTGTAGACATTTCTTTGGTCAATAGTTTCATAACTCATTATTTGTTGAAATCTCTCGTGTTGTTTTTCCAAAAATTTGAATCTTCAACTTTAATAACATTTGTAACACCTAAAACAAAAAATATGCATCTCATGAAAAAAATAGTCAGAAGCAAATTTGTCGGTCTTTTCAAGATGAACAATTTTGCTCTAACATTTTTTTCGTATTTCGTATAGTTTTGCTGCAGAATAGAATTTTCGATTTTTTAGAAAACGTTTCCGATGGATAAAACCAGAACCAGTGCAAAAGGGCAATCTAATCGAATAATTCCTTCGAAAGCTATCGTGTTCAGAGACGACAACAACAATGAGAGACAGTCACTGGGTAAAATCCATTTTTTTCTTGATCAGTAAGTCCAAGAACCTCGAGATTCAGTCAAATCCGCTAAAGTGAATCTTCACATAAGACCGATACCTTCTCAATGAGGTGAGAATGTAAGAAGTACATTTAAGAATTTACATCATTACAAACCTCTCTCTATGAGGTAACAAAAAGAATAAAATTTCGTCAGGGGTTCGCAAGTATTACGTGAGCATTTTGCTAATCATTTTGAACCTTCCTCCCCATACAAGCATTTGTAAAAATATTTGAGCCCCCCCCCCCCCTCCAGTATTGCGCAAAAGTTCTCTTACTCAAACCCACTCCGCTCGTCAAAAATAGAAAGCAATAACGAGGAACCCCCTGCGCAAAATGTTTGCATAATACTTAAACGGCCTGCCTTGATTTTACTGATAAACTTTTACTTAGCGAGGTTTTTTACATCCATGATGTTTTTGGTGAGACTGTACAATATCGAAGTTAGACGCCTGCTCCACATTTTGCAATCGAAAATTGGAAACCTCCATAACTGAAAATTTTCAAATTTAATGCATTTACGAAAACGATTCTGAAAAAGTATCAAAAACTGTACATTTCAAATTTGAGAATGTATTAGATTGAACAAATAAAAATGTAGAAATTTATAAATCAATATCATGAAATTTAAGGCTTCAACTCTCTGAAAAAAGTAAGCCACTAAAGATTAGCAGAAAATTACTGATTCAATTGTTTCAAATATTTAGCTTCTAATTCAATAATGGAAAAGTACTAATGGCTTAGTGAAAGTATACAAATTTGTTTAGAGCTGTATATATTCTTTGATGGAAATGTATATTTTTACAATAAGAAAAAATAAGGTGAAATGAATAAAAAACCGCAATCGATAGTCAACATTTAAAATAATTGATTTACTAAAATACACTTGTGATTTCACCAATATACTATTAGTCGAATGTTGAGATATTACTGTTTCATTAAAATATAAGAAAATGAAATACTTGAATTGTTTTGTCCCTTTTTTTCATTTCTTACTCATTTCTTAAATAAAAATATAAGGTAAAGCAAGAAATTTTCACAAGAAAGTAGATTTCATTTCGATCTTCAAGAAAAAAAGATTTTAGCTTCTTTTTATGTTAAACTTCTTCTAAAGCTGAAACTCTTATTTCAAGGCATAGTCTTTTAACTTTACCAACATTTGCATCATTAAGAGGATAGAAAAATACTGCACTAAGCATAAGCAAGTAGTAAGCATTTTCTATGTTTGTTGCTATGATTGGCGTTCTTTTTAATTTTGAGCTTATAGAATTTCGCAGAATTATCCAAATTCTGACTAAAAATTGTGGTTTCTAGGACATTTTCTCAAAATTGCTAAGATTAAAAAAAGAATTTAATGATGGAAAAAATCTAGAACCTCAAATTTCTTGCTAAAATTCAGACACTTTCACATGATTTTATAGGTAAGATAATAAAAAAATGTTTCAGAAGAAATTGCTAGTTTCAAAGAGGTCTGCAGAATTGATTCACACTGTTTTCTGTTAAGAAGCATAGTTTTTCTTTTAATCGTGAAAAATCTTGTTAAAAAAGTTAAAGTTATCTGAAAACGCGCCGTCATATTTTTATTCGTAAAAATTTCATTTTATTTTCTCTGGATGATTTAATAGATCAAGAATTAGTCCATCTTTAATAATTATATTGTATTTGCGTATACGTGATAAGCACGTTCTCAAGGCGTGGCACAAATGCTGATGATAATAAGTTTTTGCAATACCTTTAGAATGCGTTTTTGGGCATTTTTCATCTATACGTCATACTTAATTCTTGATTTACGTATCATCAAACGCTAAACTAGCGATCTTTTATTTTTGATCAAAAATATAATGCAAACCATATATGCAGGAAACTCCCATCTTTCTTATAATTCGGTGTACGAAACATGTATTGTAAAATTATATTACGTTTTGGTAATATACTTCTAAAACATTTATCGTAAATTTACAACATGCATTTTTAACAGTGTAGTCAGGAAATGTATGTTTATAGATAAACAGCTTTGCACAGATCAATGTGACCTCAAATCGTTGAATAACTATTGTAACTATTATCAAACAATTTTTGAAGTTAAAAAAAATTGGCTTTCAATTTGAAAACTACTGCGCGAGGATAATTTTTCACAGTAGAAGTTTTCTTTTTGAGGAAAGAAAAACAATTCAAAGAGCACGTAATGATTTCGAAGAAAATTCTGACATTAAGGAGAGCTAAAATAATTATACTACATTCAAAAACATTTTTGAAATGTATTTTATTAATGTGAAGTAATTTGACGCATCAATGAACTTGTTCTTTTAGTTTCATTCAATCATTTTATTTTATCAGTAGAGTATTATTGGAATATCCTGGAGTTATTCGTATGGAGCATAGTGGGAATATTTATGGAATATTCTAAAGTCATTCAGAGGACATCAGAGGGATATTTACAGGAAATGCTTAAGACATGTGAGATTTTTTGAAGATATCTTGTTCGCGATAAACAAAAATATCTTCAAAGGCGAAAATGTCAAAATCCCTTCAACAAATATGAGATGTACCAAGATATCTCTGCGATTAATTCAAGATATTCCAGGGATGTCCTTTCGCTGTAAGAGACACTTAGGCTCTACTCGTCCCAAAATAGAAAAAGGAAACATGAAATATAAAAGAGATTGATATAAGAACGCGATTGTGGAATATTTTTAACTTTATTGAAACATTCAGAAGGCAATGCTGTGAAACTTGTCAATAGGCTGCGTCACATGACCCTGGATTATACTACGCCCGTTCCACCAATCATAATTTATCTGCGATTTATTACTTCAGAATGGAAAGACAAGAATTATTTGTGCAGGTGACTACAGATCTTATTATTTTACTCCACTGTATTCTCTTCGAAAATAATCCTTTTATTGCGTGTTAAAACACAACAGCACAAATTGAGAGAAGCACGTTTTCGATGTTTTATAATTGCAAAGTGACATAATTAGAATTACAAATAATACAAAAAATGTCAGTATTTCTTCGACCCATTAAAAGTTTTTTTACTTCTTTTTTAAGAAAAGAATTTATAAGCATTTTGACTCTAAAGTCAATATAATCAAAAATTGTTGTATTTTTTGAGAAGATTCATCCAAAATTGCTTCAAAAAATGATATCAAAACAAATAATTATAAAAATTTATAATTGCGTTTTAATTTCTCATATACTGAATTTTAGAGTGATGATTAACGTCTCATTAAGAAAATTTTTCATATAGTAAATACTAAATTTTAGACAAAATATGAACACGTCCATATGAAAAGGGCTCTTTATTGTCGGTATGCAGTTACGTATAGGGAAATATAGCTGCATGAAGTCTCGACTTTTCGCGTCCAAGACAAATCCTCAAGGTAGAAAAACAAATTCCTGGGTCTCTTTTGAAGGTGGAAATTCCAAAAATTAAGTTTCGAGAGAAACGCGAATATTTCTTAAACAAGAACCGACCATAAGAGCTTTTTTCTTATGGACTTACACTAAGGCGGAGCGGAAAAATATTTTATTTTATTATTTTTATTTATTATTTATTTATATTTATATTTATATTTATATTTATTTATTTATTACTATATTCAATTTATTTTGAAAACAAATTTTTTCAATTTGGTGAATCGTATTTTCCTTTTCTAAACTGCTATCTGAAATCTAGGTATAGGGAAAAATTGTATCCAAAATAAGAAAAGAATATGAATAATAGACTATCAGAACTGAAATACCTGAAATACAAATTCTAATCTATCATTTAAGTTATACTTTTTTAGAACATAAATATTTCATGTATAAATTAATATATATTTACTTTAAGTTTATTTCCGCGTCAAAATAAGTTCATTCAACCAAATTTCGAAAATTGTTTTTATGATTTAAAGTAATTCTTTTGACCTAACTCATGTCCCTGTAGAAGATCATGCTATAGTTCGATTTTGAAGTGGGTTAAAATTTATGTTTAGTAATTTAAAAAAAAGTAATCACTTGCATTCGCCTGTTCTTTCCACAATTCAATGGAGCTACGTAATAGCTCGAAAGTAGTTTCTTATTTTTCTTTTTTCAATTTTAAAACTTAAATGTTATGCGAGTCCATCAAAATCAAAATATGCGTTTTTCAGGACGTGTCTTTCTTTGATAAGGGTTTTCTCGTAGATGGTTGCTTTTTTCAGCGCTCCTTTCGCGATTGAATAGAGCTAAGTGGTAGCTCGAAAGTGATTCTTTGTTTTCTTTCTTGAATTAAAAAAGAAAAAAATTATGCAACTCCCCACGAGTCAAAATCGGCGTTTTTTGGTACGTGCTATTCTTTGATAAGGGTTTTCTAGCAGATGGCTGCTTTTTTCAAGCGCTCCTTTCGCGATCCAATAGGTCTGAGTAATAGCTCGAAAGTGATTTGTTTATTGAAAAATAAAAAAGTGATGCAACTTTTTCTCAGTTTTTTGTGTCTCCTGTAGAATTCGCATTTTGACACTTACACGCCACGGTGTGCTGAATCGGGAATTTACCATTCAAAATAGTCTATGGGTCGCAAGTCTGACCGGATTTGAAAGGCATTTTTTAGAAATGATCAACATTAAATTTCTAAGAAAATTGTCGAAGCCTTTTTCAAAGTTTTTTTATATGATTATTAATTTAACGCAAAGTGTAGCAAACAGAGTAATTTTGCAGACTTGGTTTTTTTTATAGGAAAAATGAATAAATGAACTCACTATGCATCATATCTAATGAAGCAATATTATTCGGATAAAATAAATGAAAATTATACATAATTTTTTGCGCCTTTTCATGCATCAAAAATAGAATACAAAAAGGCCCACAAATCAAAAATAGTCTTCCAACTACCTCCTTTCGGGCTGATTAGGGACAAATTTAAAAAATCCAATTAAAATTTTTAAAAATTAATAATAAATACACTAATCTAATTTGTTTAGTAATAAAGGTAATTAATTAGGAAAATTAAGGTACCTGAATTCATATAACATAAATTTATTATGATAGATTTCAACATAATACAGAAAAATTCGCGTTTTGGACATACTTTAATGGAGAGCGAGACGCGAGACTCGTGATGAGAATGTGTTCGTTGAAGCCGAAGGAGCTTCAACAAAAGAGAATCCACGATCACCAAATTACAGTTGTCAATTGTTTAACTTTTTAAATGAATTATTGAATGAATTTTTAAATGAATTTGAATGCATGAATTTTTAACCAAATAGTTGAATATTCATCCATAAAAGATCAATTTTGGAAAAAAAAAATTTCAACAAAGGAGTTTAATTTTCAACAAAATTGTTAAATTTTAAGTCAAGAGAGAAACAAAATTGTAACCAAATTGTTGAATTTTCAAAGCAAAAAAGGGAATTTTCTACAAAACAGTTAACTTTTCAACTGAGATGGATGGCTTTCTCCCAGCAAAAAGTTTTTGGAGCATTCTGGCTCAAATTTTTATTTTTTGAAAAAATCTTTAGGGGCACAATAGAGTAAAAATCTAGCACAATTCAGGACAAATTTCTTTTTTTTTTAAAATATCCAAACTGGCGGTGCCAATGAAGATAATTACGTAAGTATGAGAGTCGGATCTTATGAATAAAAATTTGTAGAGATAAGGCAGCCATATTTTCCACATATTTGACGAACCAAGTAACAGTGGGTCTAAAATTCGATGCAGTGTGACCCAATTTCTCGCAATTATCTATTCTTATCATCTACTCTTCAAAGCGGTGAGAAACAGAATTATGAAATGTAAATAATATCTTAAGCACGAATCTTTACTAATTGAGGATAAAATATGTGAAAATGTATTAGCGTCTAACCTATATATACTGAAACAACTTGCAGAGAATTCATAAGTGAAGCTGTTGACTAAATTCTGCATAAATCCGTCTTGTCTATTTCGAGAAGATGCGGTTCCTAATCGGCACGTTGTTTTTCATCTTATTGGACTTATTGGAAGTTTTCTCTTATACTGCTGGTAAATATAATATCATATCTATAATTTAAATCAAATTTTTGGAATTTTTCACTATATTTCAATTCGAAATTTCTGAACAAAGGCAAGGGAAGTTTTTAAATATTATTAAGAAATACTTTCAACCAAAATGAAACATACTCAATACAATACTATTACATTCAACGTGCTTTTTCTGTATAATGTTAGTACATTAAATACATTTCTTGGGTACACTGAAGGAAAGCAGTAAATTATGAAATAAATGTAATGGAATTCCGTGGAAATATAAAATGGTGCGCTTATACTTTCTTTTTTACAAAATGTTTGTTGAACCAGACTCTCGCGGTTGGTGGGTTGTCAAAACGAATCAAGAGCCATAAAAAATCTTTTTTTCTATATTAAAAAAAAGATACTGAATTCGAAGATCAGAGACAGAATAAATTCAAATTAAAACCCATGAGTGTCAAAGCAATTTCTGCGCGTGCGCACATCGACAATTGTATTACTTTCTTCCCTAGAGATTGGGCCGGGTCGGTCGATAACGCTGTGGGGAAAAGTGTAAAAGTGGTGTCAGAGAGACAAGTTATCATTGGGTGTCATTTTATCTCACTCTAGTCGAAGCTGATTGGTTGAGAACATTTTCTGTGGGTGGAGCCTGACGGAAGATCAGATATGTGTCTTGTGTATATGAATACCCCATACTTTCTACATGCTTTATAGCTGTGCGTATGTTTTGTGGAATCATCTAAGATAGTTTATTATGTAATTTCTAAAGAATAATGTTTTAATGAATAATGTGCTAAGTAACGTATTTTAAAATGAATACCAGCAACTGGCGATGCATCGCTTTTGAGTCTTCCGTCAGACAGAATGCCTTTCAGCACTTATTCTAATAATTTCTAATTACTTTTTACACTTTCATCTCAATGAGAAGGTATTAGTTTTATGTGAAAATTGATTTTTGCGGATTTCATTAAATCTCCGTGTTTCGAGACCCGCTGCATGCGAAAATAGGTTTTAAGATGGTGTCTGTCTGTTATCGTGGTTGCCGTCGTTGTTGTCGTCCGTATGCTAGATAACTCTTGAAAGACTAATCGGATCAGCTTGTGCTTTAGCATATGCTTTTAGGGACCAAAAATAAACTCTGATTTCGTTAACCAGCCATTTTTGACCAATGTTTCTGGTTTTATCCATTGAAAATGCTTTTTAAAAAATCATAAATTCCATTTTCCAGCAAAACTATGTGAGATACGAAATAACTGTTGGAGAGTAACATTCTTTACCTTGAAAAATCTACATATTTTCTTTCAACTATTTTTTTCATCGGACGCAAAGTTTTTGCTTTAGTCGTTATAAATGTTATTAAAAATGAAAAATACCACTTTCCAGCAAAACGGTACGAGATATGAGAAAAATGTTGAACGGCAAAATTGTTCACCTCAAAAAAATCTACAAATTTGTCTCGAACTATTTTTTCACGGGACGCATAGTTTTTGTTTTATTCGTTACAAATTTTATTAAAAAATAAAAATACCACTCTCCAGAAAATCTGCACAAGATATGAAACAAATGTTACAATAAGAAATCGTTCATCTTCAAAAGATATACAAATTTTATAATAACTATTTTTTCCATTGGATGCATGCTTCTTGTTTTTATCGTGAAAAATGTTATTGTATGTAAAAAATTCCAGTTTTCAGCAAAACTATACGAGATACGAAAAAACTTTTTAAAGACCAAATTGTTTTCCTCAAAAACAATTACAAATTCGCTCAAAACTATGTTTTCGATGAGACGCATAGTTTTTGTTTTAACGGTGAAAAATGTTATTAAAAATAAAATGAATAAATTTACCGGTAAAACTATGTAAAGTACAAAAAAATGTTGCTGTGAAAAATTGTTCATCTCAAAAAGACCTACAAATAGTATAGGTAGTTTTCGTTTTAATCGTGAAAAAATGCTATTAAAAATAAGATATTCAAATTTATAGAAAAACGGAACAAAACACAATGAGATTTTTAATGGCACTTAAAAACTGTTATGAGGATCAAAATAAAATCTACTTTCTTAAGAACCCTCCCATTCACCAAAAACAGAGTACAAGAAGGCTCACAAATCAAAAATAGACTTCTAACTACCTCCTTTCCAGCTAATTAGAGACAAATTTAGAACAAATCCAATCGCAATTTTTTGAAAATAATACTGAACACACTAATCTAATTTGTTGAGTGATAAAGATAGTTAATTAGGAATATTAAAGTACTTTAATTAATGTTATAAATTTATTATAATAGAATTCAACATAATTATACGAAATTTCTGATAGAATCGGAAAGCTTCGGATGCAGATCTCGAAAAGAATATTAAAGAAAATCATACACAAACCCATCCGAAAATTGCTTTCCAAAGTTTTTACTAGGGACAAATATGGTGCCCTCAGCGGACAATTACTGGTACGTCGTACCCAAATCACCAAGAAACTTTTTCCCACGAAAATGTATAGCGGCTTGAGGAGGCTGGTCGAAAATAGGTCGAAACAGTCGAATAACGTCTTGCTAAGCAGTCAGCTGTTCCACGAGATTCAGTGCCACTGGACGGGATGAATGCTAAACTGAGTAGTGATGCACTGTCGGTAATACAGATTGATTCGCATGCGCGATAATTGCTTTGACATTCGCGAGTTGCAAACGTCAACTTCTTTTTCACTCCACAGACATAAAAGTGACATTTTCATACACATGTTAAATAAAATATCGTGTGCTACGCAGGAGGAATCGGTCTTTACTAACGTACGCCTCTCGTCACACAATATGCTATTATTGATAATTTGAAGATAATAATGAAACATTTGACAATAACTGAACTAGAAAGAACTTTACTTCTTTTTGTGACCATTCTCTGGTTTATTTGAAGTTTGCACATTTCGCAAAAGAAAGCAACAACTGATCTATTTTGTTTTGTCTTCCCAGCGCGTCATTTCGAAGCATTTACTTGGTTTTGAATCTCATAATATCTCATTGTACAAGATATCTGTACACAATATAAGTTTTTCATCACGTTTTCTTATTTAAAAACATACATGCTAGAACACTTAATTCATATTTTGTCAAAACGGTACTTACTTCGTTTTGATAGCGCACAGCCGGAGTGCAATTACCAGCCAATATAGCCACCGCTTGCCGCTGCCACATGATTCGCGCAGTTGCAAATCTGGTATATTCCTCATTTCTTAAATTTCAAAGAAAAAAGTAACCTGTACGGATACAGGGTGTGTCACCACCCGCGTGCCATCCGGTAATAGCGGATAAAAAACAAAGAAATAAAACAACAATTCAAATATAAGATTGTTGCACGGTCCCTTGTTTAGTAATAAAAAGCAGCAAGGTTTCGTTGCGGAAGTGTGTGTGGTGCTTTGGTTAGGATGCCGCCGACCGCCCTGGCTCGCACCAGCTGCCTCTCATCTTGTTGCTACAAAACTCAAACTACAGTCCAAGCCCGATAACTTGCAGTCCATTAAGTATATATTCCTCTTCAAGCGTCATGACACGTACGGCACGCACTTTAGTTGGAGTTCTTCCACTACGTGTGCCCCGAAGTTGGAAAGTTATTGGACTTGGACTGTACCAGCTTATCCCTATTGTAACTTGCATTCAAAGACATTGGTCAAGAAAAATGAAACTACAGTTTCAGCACACAAAAGGAATTGCATTATTTTTCTCACTAGAAACACTTGCAATCAATTGTTATTGTTTTTCACAACTAGAAAGTGTCAGCCAAACATAAAATTTTCAGAACTTTTTTGCACATCCTTGACATAAAAGAAAGAGTTGCAAAATGTCTCCATGTGAAATAGCCAGAAAATTTTGAAATTAAAAACTGCCACGCAGGTCACTTTCAAAAAACTCCAAGTTATGTTTCTAACCCCACAACAATATTCAACAAACCCTAAAAACAACCCTAATCACTTTTAACAAAACAATTCAAAGTGTCTCCATGTAAAATCACCATAACATTTTTAGTTAAAAATTGTCACACTGATGATCTTCAGAAAACTCCTGGTTATGTTTTCGGTCACGCAATAACAATCAAGAATCCCCAAAAACAACCCCAATTACTTTTAAAGAAACAATTCCAAAGTGTCTCCATGTGAATTGTCCATACAATTTTTAAATTAAAAATGGTCACACAGGTCACCTTAAAAAAATTCCAGGCTTAGTTCTTCGAACGCACAATAACAATTAACAGCCCCCAAAAACAACCCCCATCACTTTTAACAAAACAATTTCAAAGTGCCTCTATGTAAAATGACCATATAATCGTTAAATTAAAAATGGTCACAGAGATCACGCTTAAAAAAATCCAGGCTTATTTTCTCAACCGCACAATAACAATCAACAACCCCTAACACTTTTAACGAAACATCTTTAAAGTGTCTGCATGTACAATGAGAATAACAATTCTAAATGGAAAACAGTCACACTGCTCACCTTCATAAAACTCCAGGAAATGTCCCCAATCGGGCAATAATATAAAAAATCCCATTATATCCACCCCCAGTTCTCTTAGCGATACAACTCTTAAGTGTCTTCATGTAAAACAGTCATACAATTTTTAAATAGAGAATAGTCTTATAGGATTCCTTTTGAAAGCTCCCCGTAATATTCTCAACCCCACAATGATATTCATGAAGACCCAAAACAATCCTCATCACTTTTATCGAAACAATTCCAAAGTGTCTGCATGTAGAATGGCCATACAATTTTTCAAATGAAAATAGTCACACGAGTCGCCTTCAAAAAACTCCAGGCTATGTTCTCAATCACTGGGTGTGGATTTTAAGGGCTTGTTGAGTATTATTGTGTGGTTGAAGCATGATCTGGAGTTTTCTGAAGCTGATCTAAGTGACTATTTTCAATTAAAAAATTTTATAACTGTTTGACATGTGGGATTGGAAATATAACTTGGACTTTTTCGAAAGTGACCTGTGTGGCAGTTTGCAATGAAAAAAATTCATGGCTCTTCGACGTATGAAGATTTTGGCATTGTTTTGCTATGAGTGATGAGGGTGGTTTGAAAGAGATGTTGATAACTACTATTTTAATTGTTTGATCATTTGCATGAGACGGTAGTAATTTCTGAGATTAATGAGGGGTCGTGACAAGCCTTCACCAGACAAACCTCCCCACGACAAGGCTTCACATGGCAGGTCCCCCAGGGTATTACCTCCCACAAAAACTAGTCTCCACTGGTCATGTTTTTCAACTCGCTTGAGGCTTCCTCAGGCGTCCCACCCCAGAAAGGAAAGACCCCAGGGCAAGACCTCCAAACTAGAGCACTCAAGTTCAGGTCATCTTACGCACGACTTCCCAAAGTATACAAACATCTACGAGTTCAGGCTATATCTGGCAGGTCTTCCCACAGGGTGGCGATTTCGGACATCGCTCCCCAAAATGAAAAAATGTTAAGAAGCTGCCTGGCAATATCGAACAGGTCTTCTCACGGGGTGGAAATATTCGGCGTCACACCCCAAACATAAAAAGCGCTAAGCAGCAGCCTTGCAGAGTCGGGCAAGTCTTCCCACAGGGTGGCAATTTCTGGCATCACTCCCCAAAGTGAAAAGATGCTAAGTAGCTGCCTGGCAATGTTGAGTATATTTTCTCACGGAGTGACAATTTTGGGCATCAATCCCATAACCTAAAAAAACGTTAAGTAGCAGTCTGTCAGTGCCGGGCAAGTCATCCCACGGGATGGCGCCAGCAGTTACCGCTAAAGTAACGCATACTAAGATACTACATTATAAGCCCTACAGCGTATCGTAATTGCTTACTTCAAAAAATATTTACTTCTACGATCAACATGCGACCGAAGCTAAGTCTGCAAAAACTCGCCATCCTCCAAAAATGTCTGATATATCCCAATGATACAAAAATGCCACCATCAACAGCAAAGTCTATCAAATTAACAAGCTATGTAGTAACTAAACATCAACATCAAGCGTTATTGAAAACGCGATCATAAGAGCTGAGAAATCCAAGGGAACGAAATTAGTCTCGGGGACGAAATTTGGTGAACCTTCCTTACCGCAAGGTCTGATTCATTTCTTGAAATTCTTTATGACTAATATTATTGAGATTTAATCATTTTTACGAAGAAAGACGAAGGAAAGAAGAATTCTTTATATGCTAGTCGTATGTCGTTGAGTCGTTATAAGACATTAATTTCACATGATTCGACAAAAATATCGAGATAAAAAATGCTTTCAGGTTTCGAAATATAAAAAAAATTCGATGAATCTGTGTATCAGAATTATTTATAACAAAGAAAAATATTTCCAAGTGTCAATAGATCCCATTATATAATTACTCTCAACCTACCTAAAAGCGCTTACCTCATGCATTTGTTTATAAGAATGGTTTGAACAATGAAAAATATGAAGTGTCATCCAATTGAAGTATTATTTTCGAGGGTGTAATAAACGATTCTGCTAAAGAAATACATTTCTTGTATCTAAAAGCGCCTATTTGATGAATTCATTTATCAGAATTGTGTATAAGGATGGAAAATTATTTAGGTGTCAATACAGCCAGCTCAACTCTAATTTGTGAGGGTACAATAAGCGATTGCGCTGGAAGAAACAAGTCAGACAACTCAGCGGCGCCACTAGTGAAAAACAAAATGTCATATAATAAATATTTTTTTGCTATTTTTTACCAAAAAAAATAATAATTTTTTTGCTCTATTAGTTTTCGAGAAAACAGGGCGGGGCTAGCTTGCCGCCAATTCAGCGACGCCCTCTACAACAATCATTAGATTTTAAAAAATGACTAGGTTTAATTTTTTCGCTCTTTTTTGCTTTCCAATGTGCTACGAACCGCTTTTGTAAAATCAACCCTTATTTTGAAAAACTTCCCTTTGTAGTGGAAAAAAGTGCTGAAAAAAATGACTAGGATAGATTCTTTGCTCTTTCTTTGCTTTCGAATGTGATATGGAACACTTCTGATGAATAAACCCTCATTTTGAAAAAGCAACCCCCTGTGCTGAAAAAACTTATTTAAAAGAACAAACTTTTTATCTAGATGGAAAATACTTATGAAATACTAACACGGTATTTTTGAAACATAACCGAGGAGCAAAATTATTCTTAACCCCTAATCGTTACAAAAACAACCCTTGTATTTGTATCCCAATACAAACCTGTAGACTAATGCCAAAAATTGTTTACATTAACTATTGGGATTTTTGTGCTCTATCTTTACTTTCCAACGTCATATCAATCGCTTTTGTAAAATCATTCCTTACATGAAAAAGCAACACCCTGTAATGAAAACGTGTATTTAAAAAAAGCTCGATATCTAGATTTAACTTACTTATAAAATATTAACAAAGTACTTCTAAGCATACCTATTTCTCACCCCTGTTCGTTACAAAAATAACCTTCGTACTGTATAAGCTAACATTGCAACATCTTTCAACCAAACTATTTTCCAGTCTGTGTTTGTATATTGAAAAAATATACTTTGCCTTATTCGATGCATCTTTGAATGCCTTAAAAAAACTTCCAGTACAACAATTCTTATCGAGAAAAATCCATTCTCATATAACGAACAATCTAAATTTTCAGAACGATTGAAAATTTTTTGAGGGCAGAGTTCCATTTGTCCAAATCACTTCCACAAAGAAATACATGCAGTTCTGTACATAATTGTCATATAATACCAAGTGCCCGATTTGTTTTTTCCTTGAAATACAGGGCTGCGGTGTGTCTGCTAATAAATATCTTCAAGATTCGAGCTTGCTAAAATTCGATCTCATTAAAGTAGTGCGGTTTTCTGATTTTTCCAGCGGGTTAATATGGTAAGGGTTCATGTTCCAGCAATCCCAGAAAATTACCCCTGTCGTGAAATTTGGCTGAATGTGATGGGAAGACCTTTGAGCACGTTTTCGACTCTGCTACTATCGGAACTCCTCAAATTTCGAACTTATTCAGGTAGATCAGTCACCAGGTTCTTCGATAAGATCATGCTCTAAGGTATGAAATTCTAGCATCTCAAAAAAAAATATCACTATCGTGAAAATGGTCTGAATTTAACTAGTGGTAGAATATGCACATTTTCCGACTTTTACCTTAGCGAAACCCATACAAGTTCGTCCTTATCCAGGTAGATCAGTCACATGATTTTTTTATCGAGTCGATGCTGCGAGGGAAGTAATTCTAACATTCCCAAAAAACAACCTCTATCGTAAAATTGGCCTGAATTTTATTAGTGGTAGACTTTGCACAGTTTTGGTCTCCTACCTTTTTGAGTCCTCGGAAGGAGAAATAAAGCATCCTTATTTCTTGATTACAAAGTCCCACAACTGGGATATTTATTTTTCATTCATTCAATACAAAGAAAAGATTATTACTATTCTTATATCATTCTCAAAATTATACTTCTCGCTTGGAATATATGTAATGTTCTCGTAGATTCTAGTCTATATCGTATATCCTCATTTATATGCTTCTTTATCTTTGGATTTAACCATCACATTCTCTTTTGAAATACAGGCTTTCGAAAGTTACGCTCTTAGGCGTCTTTAGAACAGTTCGTGTTCTAGGGTGCCAAACTCGGGTAGAAGAGTGCAACTCTTCAGCCTACCCACCACTCCTAGAACATCGAATTTGTCTCTGGATAGTGTACAATGACAATCTCTCTCTTTCTCGGCTTTTCTTACGCATTTACGCATCTTCAACCTGGTTCGTTTAATAAGGCATCAAACTCGGATAGAAGAGTGCAACTCTTCAGCCTGCCCACTGCTCTTATTATCCGAACTTCGCTTGGAATATTCGAATACTCGTTTTCGAACCAGCTAACCGGGACTTAGTGTGCAGCGAACTAGGAGTCAAGAATACAATTCAATCACCCGCCCACTACTCCACTAGGAAGCAGAGAATCAAAGATGAAGTTCAAAGATCTGCACAGTCTACCACTAATCAAATTCCGACCATTTTCACGATTGAAGTATTTTTTTGAGATCCTAGAGTTTCAAACCTCAGAGCATTGAGTCTATCAAAAAACTAGGTGATTGATCTACCTGGACACGTTCGAAATTTTAGGATTTTCGATAGTAGCAGAGTCGAAAACATTCTCAAAGGTCTTCCTATCAGATTTAGCCAAATTTAACGATAGGGTTGGTTTCCTGGGATAGTTGCAACATGAAACCTTACCATATTAACCCGCTGGAAAAATCAAGAAACCGAGCTACCTTAATAAAATCAAATTCCCGCAAGTTCGAATCTTGAATATTTATTAGCAGAAACACCATGGCCCTGAATTTTAAGGAGAAAATAAATCGGGGACTTGGTATTATGTGACAATTATGTACAGAACTGGATGCATTTTTTTGTGGAAGTGATTTATACAAATGGACTGCCGGAATCATAACCTCACTTCATTACGACTTGACACTTTATAGACTGATTGTGAGCAGTGAATAGTGATTGGACCATCTTGGAGTGATAAGTTACCATAAATTATCAAAAATACCGATAAATGACCATAAGTTGCCATAAGTGACCAAAAATTTCAGAAAATTTAAAACATTCTGGATACCTGAAATTTCCGGTAATTTATAAATTTTCCATAGATTTCGGTAAATTTCTGGAATTTTCCAAGAAGCTTTGGATACCCTGAATTTTTGGAAATTTATGAATGAATCGAAAATTTTCAAAATGTTGTCAGGCATATATTCAGCATTTTACCACTTTGGGGAGTGATGCCCGAAATTACCACCCATTAAGAAGACTTGCTAATACTGCCAAGAAGCTACTTAGCATTTTTTTACTTTGGGGAGTGATGTCCAATATTGCCACCCCGTGGGAAGACTTGCCCGACACAGCCAGGATGCTACTTAGCGGTTTGGGGTGTGATGCCCAAAATTGCCACCTAGTGGAAAGAGTTGCCTAATATTGCCAGGCAGCTACTTAGC
The DNA here is from genome assembly GCA_032362435.1 of Melikaiella ostensackeni. Lineage (NCBI taxonomy): Eukaryota > Metazoa > Arthropoda > Insecta > Hymenoptera > Cynipidae > Melikaiella > Melikaiella ostensackeni. The sequence goes on from JAUMHM010005425.1 coordinate 24,426, forward strand.
ATTTTTTCACTTTGGGATGTGATGTCCAATATTGCCACCCCGTTGGACGACTTGCCCGACACTGCCAGGCTGCTACTTAGCGTTTTTTAGGTTTGGGAAGTGATGCTCAAAATTTCCACCTCGCGGGAAGACTCGCCTAATATTGCCAGGGAGATATTAAGCATTTTTGCACTTTGGGGAGTGAGACCCAAGACTGTCACCCCGTGGGAAGACTCACCCAATATTGCTAGGCAGCTACTTATCATTTTTTCACTTTGGGGAGTGATGCCCGGAATCGCCACCCTATGGGAAGACTTGCCTGATGTAGCCTGAACTCGAACATGCCTGTATACTTTGGAAAGTCATGCGTAAGATGACGTGAACCCGAGTGCGCTAGTTGGCAGGACTTGCCCTGGAGGTCTTTTCTTTCTGTTGAGGGGTGCCCAGGAAAGCCTCATGTGAGTGGTAAGACATGAACGGTGGAGACTAGTTTTTGTGAGAGGTGATGTTCTGGGTGGACCTGACATGGGGGGCCTTGTCGTGGGGAGGCTTGCCTGGTGAAGGCTTGTCCCGACCTCTCATTAATCGCAGAAAATAGTACCGTCTCATGAATTATAGGGTAAACGCACATTTCTATGCTAACAATAATTGTTTGGACAAATTGTAATTACTTGACAATTGGATGTAAGCATTTCGCTCACCGAATAAGAATAACTTATGCCAAAAATGTGCAAACAAGTTCTGAAGTCTTTATGTTTGGCTAACACTTTCCAAGTGTAAAAATTAATAACAGCTGATTGTAGATGTAACTGGCTGAAGAACAATGCGATTCTTTTTGAGAGCTGAAACCGTAGTTTCATTTTGCTCTCCCGATATTCTTGGATGCAAGTTACAATTAGGAAAAGCTAGTAGTTTTAGTTTTATGGCAACAAGATGGGAGGCCGCCGGTCCGAGCCAGGGCGGTCGGCGGCATCCCAACCGCGGCGCCACACACACACGCGTGGCGGTACACGTACACAGAACTTTGTTGCTCTGTAATTTATAGACAATGGACCGCACAATATTCTCGTATTTGAATTATCGTTTTATTGTTTTGTTTTCTATCCGTCCTTACTAGCTGGCACACAGGTGGTGGGACACCATGTATATTCTAGGATTTTTTGAAAAAATATATTAAATAATAAAAATGCGTCAAATTGCTGTAGAATATAAGCTCCAAAACTTAAGTATTTAAATTCATTCATTCCTATTTATTCTTACAGTACCACCTCAATTTTTTTCTGTCATCGAGCGTCATAGAGAACTTCAACCTATAAGTCATGGAATTTTTTATTACACAATTGGACTTAATAATTTTTTTTCAATACACCCAGATCAGTTTAACTTGCAAAAGAGAGAACTAAATGGTATCATCATTGGAGTAGCAATAGCTGGTAAACTTCGTCAAATATTTGATGAGAATCAAAACCCAGTACTAGCGCGCGATAATGCACATGGTAGTACTGATAATACTCTTCTGACCCCAGAGGAGATTGCGAAAATACCGTATGAAAGCGATGTTCGCCACTAATTCAATTCATGGAACATGTACAACTAAAATACAATATTGTTTGTGTTCCGAATTCGGATCAAGAAACTACTACTTTAATTGATAATAATTATAGTGGAAAGTAGATTTGTATTATGAAAACAAATAAAATATATGGATTTGAATCATGAATATTCACAATCCATTATTGTCCTACTATTAGACTAAAATTTTATTGAAGCAGTAGAAAAATTATTGGCATGAATTGAACATCTCACTCCTTCCCATTTTTCATCTTCATTTATTCCTTCAGCTAATCGTTCTAGCTCAGTGAAAAGAATTCGTTGGTTGGCACCCTGAAAATGTAAAAAAATAATAATTTAAAAATCGGGTTATATCTTCTATTCGGTTTTTGGACTTGAAAATTACAGAAAAAGTTTAAATTTACGACAAATTTTTTATACACAAAATTTTTGCTAGTGAACAGTAATACAATATTATAAATTAAAATATAAGTTTTTTGTTTAATTTGGAGTTTTTGAAATTATGCAAAAACACTTTTTTGGACTCCAACTGACAAACTTTTCCACTGGGGCGAAACGATTCGATTAATTTCAGCATTTTTACTCCGCCCTATTTCGCAATTCTTGAAAATCTCCTAAAATCCTCTAATTGAAATGTTCAAAATTAAATTATTCAGAATAAAATGCTTATACGTGATAATTTTAAAACTGTCAATTCAAAAATTGTGCCTTACGGTTTTCAATCGTAAAATATTAAAATTGTAATCTTCAAAATTGAAGATTCAGTAATCTGAAATGTCAACTATTCAGAATTCACAACACTTATATTTTTTTGTTAAGAATACAACTGTTCGGTTGAAAATTATTCTATATTGGTTAAGGATTTAACTCTTTTGTTGAAAATTCATGTTTTCTGGTTGACAGTTTAACTACTGTGATAGAAAATTAAGGTGTTTGGTTGAAAATTAACTTTTTTATAAAATTCGTCTTTCTGGTTTGAAAATTAAATAATTAAGTTGTAATGTTTTTTTCTTTCTTGCCTGAAAAATGTTTCTTGGTTTCAAACTTCAAACATTTTCGGCTCTAATCCGCTGCTAACTTTCAATTTGTTCATAACTTGTGAATTTTGAGGGTATACCAGATATTAAGATTTCAACGATTTCTAAAAATTTCATTAAATTTCAAAAGATTTCAGAATATATCTTTGGGTTTTGCAAAGTTTTGAAGAATTTCAACGTCTCCAAAGTATCTCGAAATATATCAAGGAATTACTCATTATTTCAAGTGATTCAACAGATTTCAAGAAATTTCGAGAAAAATCAAAGGTTTTCAATGGATTCTAAGAGATTTCAGAGATTTTCGCAGAATATCTATAAATTTTAATCGATTTAGGAAGATTAAAAGGGATTTTGAGAGATTTTAAAAGACGCAAAGCATTTCAAAGGGTCTCAAAATATTTCAGGGCATATCACCAAACTTTTAAGGGTTTCAATGGATTTCAAGGATTTTTTAAGAAATTCGAAATATTTTATAAGACTTTAGGGATTTTCGAAAAATTTTAAAATGTTCCAAAAGATTTCGTAACACTTCTGAATAGATTGCAAGTAAATTCAAAACGTTTCAAGTAATTTCTAAAGATTTTAAGGGGTTTCACAGGATTTCAAGTGATTTCTGAACATTTTAAGGAATTTCAGAGGATTTCCAAGGACTAAAAAAATTTTTTAATTGACTATGACGCATTTAAAAAATTTTTAAATTTTTCAAAGTATTTGAAATTATTTTGAGAGATTTCATGGGGACCGAATTCATTTCGAATTATGCAGGCTGTGCATGCTCCAGTCATAGAATCGTTTCAAGATAAGGTTTGTTGTTTTTGAAGGGATTTTAGAGCTTTCAAAGTTGGTGACGCAGTTTATGAAACATTTTTCGAAATTTTGATAACAAGTGTTGCAGTGTCTAAACCAATGAAAATATTTTAATTTTCCTTATCGATTCTGACAGATCTTTCCGTTCTCTTCCGAAATCCGTCGGCAAAATAAAAAAGTTTCAAAATTAATATAATAGCAGAAGTTTTTTTGGAAATCTTCACACTAAAGAAGCGCAAGATAGAGAAAAGTGCTAAAAGACTTTTTTTAGAAGTTTTTCAATGAAAGAACTTTGCTTTCTTGACTTTTTTCGTATCTCGTCTTGTTATTCCACAAACTGCGAAGTTTTATTTTTCATAAGAAGAAGTCCAGTTTTCCAAAAAGCCGCCGCTACTTTGTCAGTTTTGAAACTTTTTTTAATTTTTCGACGGATTTCGAAAGTGAACGGAAAGATCTGTTAGAATCAGTAAAAGAAAGTCAAATATCTATATTGGTTTTGATACTGCAACACTTTTTATCACAAATTCAAGAAATTTGTTATAAACTATGTCACCATCTTCAAAAGCAGAGACCATAAATTTTCCCACTGATTTAACACGGGGAAAAGTCAGCTTTTAGTAAATCTAATATTTAACCGCAATGTTATGTTACAGATTATTCCGTGTTCCAGTATATTGTTCAGAATTCGTCAGAGAATAAGAATCGATAATAAATTTTGAGGATAAATGATTTAAAGCCATTAGATTCACAGAAAGCTGACTTTTTCATATGTTAAATCAATGGGAAACTTCATTGTCTTTTCGTCACTCCTAAATTTTAGCCGATTTGACTTAAATTTTGGAGATCATTTTTTTACACTCGAACAAAATTTGGGGATGAGAGCAAAGAAATTCGAAAAGTGAAAAATAGTAAGGGCCAACCTGATGCACAGCCTGCACGATTTGAAATGAATTCGGTCTAGGGTTTCTAACAAAATTATAGGATTTCATGATCTTTCATCAGATTTCAAGGCACCTTACGAAATCTTCGATACGGAAATATGCTATAAATCGCTACTAATGGAAAAACGTGATCACAAAAGTTACTCCTGCCCTATATTTTTATTGAAGAAATGTATAAGAAATCCAAAAAAGGACAATGATCGCGCACACAACACGCGTGTTTATTTCGTAGTCTTTATACAAAGTTTATAAATGTATCAAAAGTTTTGTTCTAGTTTGTGAAGAAGCAAAAAAGCTCAATTATTTCATTTCCTTATATTCTAATGAAACAGCAATATCTTAGCATTCGACTATGGGACAGGAGGCCCTCAAAATATGGCAGCCAAAATTCAAAATTTTGACTGAACTGAGAGAAACTGAACTTTATGCAACCTAGGACTAGCCTGATTGTACAACGTACAAAATTACTTACAAAAAGAAAAATCACAAATTTTAGAATTACATATGTACATGACACACTAATTTACTTGAATTTACTCCCACTTATTACGCTACGTAGTCAGACTACGTATTGATCGGAAGTAATTTTGAGTAATTAGTTATCTATTTATCCTAAAATTCATATCCTGAAGATATTTCCTCTTCATCTAAAAGCGAGTAAACTTCTGCGAGACCAGTTAAGTCTTTTTCAGATTTTTCGCTGACAGGGTCAACATCTGTTTCATCACACGTAATGATATTATGTTTGTGAATGGCGAGCAAATTGCGCACTTCTGGAGGTAGTTGTGAGTGCTTAATTTTCTGAAGTCATGATTCAAGACTAAAAAAAGAAATTTTTGTGTCAGATGTGTCCATCGTCCTATAAAACGAATCATGAAGATTTGCATAACGACTGTTTTTCCTCTTGTGGTCGTGTCTGTATTTCTTGTAATGCTTATTTCGCGCTTCAGAGGCTGCTTCTTCAAGTATTCATACAAGCAATAAACTATTTTTCACAATGACAGCACCATGGATAAGAATTGTGTGAACCGATTGTGGCGTGGGATATCAGAAGTAGTCATTGATGTACAGTTCTGCAGTAGATCTGCACAGTTTGTCAAAAAGAAGATAGTCTATTGGAAGTTGAATGGATAAAGCTATTGGAATGTTCTTGAAGTTTAAAAGCATCTGATGATTCAGTCCTAAACATTCATTCAGCAATTCAGGATTCTCGAAAGCTCAGCGAGCAGTATTGACATCATCAGTGGTTCCGCTTCCACCCGCTTTAGGTCTATTCACTTTGAGTCCTAATTTTTCCCAAAGAATTCTTCAGATTTCACTATCTCTTTTTGCGTACATTTCTTTTTGCACCTCGCTTCTCATTTGCCATGCTTTCACATCTAATCTGTAAGAGATACGCAAGCAGGTTTCAAAAAACGAATCCACGCATGCAGAGGACTCACTCCGGTCCGTACAGCAGTGACTCCAGATTTGGATAGAAGACTTCAGATTTCATATAAGACACTTTACTAAAATGCTTCGGAGTTGCGTGACAGATAGGACAAGTTTGCATAGATTTTGTGTCTGTTATAATATTTAACACCTTCCCATCTATGAGAGTCATAAATAAACAGAAGTGAAACTAAAGTTCATAAACTTCTAATTTGTCAATCTTGTTGTCAACTCTTTCCCTCTATACTAAAATAACATCTGCTGATTCATGTATATATTGCAGCCTAATTGAACGACAGGATGTTGCGGACCGCAATGATCTATTATGCCATAAAATTACATTAGATGAAGTTGATAAACGTTATAGAATAAGAGTTGTGGAGAACAAGTTTCACATTATTAATAACCAAATCTGGCGTATTTTTGTATTGCTGCTTTTACAAAGAATGACATGAGCTACCACCAAAACTCAAAGAGCACATTAACAATATTGCTAATTCTGTCAAACTTTTGGTCTCGATATATTGAAGAATAACTTCTGTTTGTAAGTCGACAATTCGTTTAGCACTATGGTTCTGTAACCCTCGAAGTGAAATTGTAGCTTCATTATCAGTAATAGACACAAGTTGTGCAATATTATCGTCTTTAGAATAAGATCAAGATAAAACAAAGCCTTCTCAGGAGCTAATTTTCCAGCTGCTCTTGGATCTTGTATCACATTCCTAATTTTTGCAGGAGAAGTCTCTTGGATCTCTTTGAAAACTGTAGCCAAATATTCTTACCCTGATTTTTTTTGCTGCATGATGACAGGCACTTAAAAGTTTCATAGGATCATTTTCATTTTTATTGAAATTTCTCCTGACGTTCTACGTTTTGACCTTTGAGATGAGAAATTAAATGAAAGATTCGGACGACCCAATTCAACCAACCTTCATTTTCAGACTCAAATTTATGTTTTGTTTTTTTCACTTCCTGACACTTTTGATTCCGTTTGTATCTGTAGCGATATACTGTCACGTAAAAAACACGAAATTGATATTGGCTCCGCAATATGTGTAAAACTTCAGTAAAAACAGAAAGTGGCAGTTAATGGCTCCAGTATTGAAAAATCCAAAATTGTGCATGTAAACTCTCCTTTTATTCGTTAATAATCTAATATTACAAGTAATTTAGAACATACAGTTAGTTTATAGACAGTTTCAATAAAAAATTAAAACTTTAGACATTGCAATGCGTACCAATTTGAAGCAATTAATACATTTTTTGAAAAATTTTGATGACCTTCATTGTAAGACACTTTACGATTTGGTCAGACTCGAGAGACTTTAATTGTGGATGAAATCTTGTGAAATTTGGTGTATAACTACCATACTATATGTGTATAACAATAACAATTTCCTTTTATGTAAATGTTGGCCTTGACTATTGGCCACTTTTGGGGGCCACCTATCCCACTGTGTATAATGGTATATTGAAGTAATCACAAGTTTTTTTTAGTAAGTCAATTATTTTGAATATTGACTGATGATTTCGATGACTAATATTCATATTAAGGAGGGGGCTAAAAATGACCTTGAACCATGTTTATTCAACAATTAAACAACGCCAAGGTAAAATAGGTTCAGTTCGTAACTAGTAAATACGTAATGTTGGTGGAGGTGACGTAGCTTGGCGACTAGCCGTAAAATCAATCGAGAAATACAATAATAATTCTATACAAGGAACAACAAGTTTTTGCTAGGACCCTGACATTTTCACAAAGTTTCACAAATAGTTGTACATTTTTATATGAAATTACAATTTTCACGTTGATGTACTTTATTGTATTTTATTGTGAAAATATACATTTACACTGGAAATATATACAGCCCTAAGCCAATTCGTATATTTTCACAAAGCTATTAGTAGTTTTCCACTAATGAATTAGTAGCTAAATATTTGGAACAACTGAATTAGTAATTTTCTGCTAATCTTTAGTGGCTCACTTTTATTAGAGAGTTGAAACCTCAAATTTCAAGATATTTGTTTATAAATCTCTTAGATAAACTGAATTTTTTCTAGAAAATTAATTTGAAGTTCCGATCTAAGATTCAAATTAATTTCAATATCTAGAAAATAATACCAGAATATATCACCGTAACTTCCTATAAAATTTCCCTGATGAGGAAGTCTGAATAACCTCGAATCATTTTGGTTCCTAGTAGTATAAAAAAGACTCTTTGTGCAATTTTCTGTTACACAAGATGACTTCGTTAGAGTTTATGTTTTTAAAAGTTTTTCCGTCAAATTGAACAAACAGAGACATAAAGCTATAGGCCCTGGTTCCGTTCCTGTAAGGTACAATCCTTAGCCAACTCTGCATCTTAATTTTTAATTGTTCAAACCAATACATTGAAAAATTTTAAATGAACGGTTTTTTATACTTTTTTGGAACTAATTTCGTAAATGCATTAAAACTGAAAATGTTCCGTTATGGAGGTTTCCAATTTTGAATTGTAAAAGATGAAGCAGGCTTCCAATTTGATATTGTACAATCTCATCAAAAACATCATGGATGTAAAAAAAATTACCAAATAAAAATTTATCAGTACAATCAGCTTAGGTCGTTGAAGTATTACGTAAACATTTTGTACAGGGGGGTCCTTCTTACTGCCATCTACTTTTTACGGGAGGAGGGGGGTAGGTAGGAAAACTCTCACAAGAACTGGTGAGAGGGTCTAAAATATTTTTCCAAATGCTTATATGCCAAAAAGAAAGGTCGAGTTCGTCAGCCAGCCTTTTTTGACCAACAGTTCTGGATGTAACGACAGAAAAAAATACTGAAAAATCAGAAATTCCATTTTTGCGGTCAAACTATGTAAGATACGAAAAAAATGAGGAAACAAAAATTATTCATCAGGAAAAAATCAACAAATTCATCACTGACCATTTTTCAAAAAGAAGTGTAGTTTTTGTTTTAATCGTCAAAAATAATATTGAAAATTAGGAAATAAAATTTCCGAAAATAAAACTGCACTAGATACAATAAGTTGTTGCATGACAAAATTATTCACTTAAAAAAGATCTACAAATTTTATGCGAACCATTTATTGATAAGACGCATACTTTTCACTTTACTCGTGGAAAATTAGACTAAAAATTATAAAAAGTTTTTTTTTGAAAAAACGACACATGAAACAATAAAATGTTTAATAACAAAATTATTCATCTAAAAAAGATCTCAAAATTTCTTGCTGACGTTTTTTTGATAAGATGCGTAATTTTCATTTCAATCGTGAAAAGTGTTAGTGAAAATAATCAAATCAGCTTTCTACCAAGACTATGCGAGATACGAAAAAAAGTTAAAAAACGAAATGGTTCATATCAAAAACGTCCACATATTTTGTTCTGGCTATTTTCTAATTATATGCATAGTTTTTGTTTTAATTGTGAAAAATTTGATGAAAACCCATAAATTTTACTTTCCGGTCGAACTATGCAAGAGTGTGTGTGTGATTTGAGACGAATCGATTGACTTATGACGTTAATACATTTCATTGAAGAGTAAGGAAGTTATGGTTATTTGTACTATTTGAGAAATCGGGTTCATATGGTAACACTTTTCTCATCAACATAATTCGCAATTGATTCAAAAACACAAGAAAATCCTTGAGTCGAGACGGATAAATTGACCTATGATATTCATATACTTTGCTGAAGAGTACGGTAGTTATGGTCATTTATAATATTTAAAAAATCTGTTTTTACAGAGAAACTTTCTTCATTAATATGAATCAAAATTAAATGCAAGAATAGAACAGACTCCTTGAATTAAATTTCTGTCTCGCTATCATTTATTTTTATTATCTACGCTTTCAAAGTGAAAGAAAACAGAATTATGAAATGTACATAATATGTATCTCAAGAACAAAGCTTTACAAACAAAGAATAAGGCATGTGATAATATATTAGCTTCTAGCCTATATACACTGAAAAAATTCGTAGAAAATCCATTAGTGAAAATGTTGTCTAAATTCTGCATAAATCCCTCCTGTCTATTTGAAGAAAATGCAGTTCCTCTTCTCCACCTTGTTTTCACCTTATTGACTGTTTTTCCGAATTGTGTTAGTGGATATAATATCATATCTATAACACAAATTAAATTTTTGGAATCTTCGCTATAGGTCAATTCGAAATTTCTAGACAAAGGCAAGTAAAATTTTTAAGCATTATGAAGAAATACTTCGAGCAAAATGAAACATACGCCCAAAATTCGATGTCGTAGAATAAAGATAAACACGTTTTTCATTTACCATACAATACTGCTACAATCAGCGTGCTTTTTCATATATTCTTAGTACATTAGATAAGTTTCTTGGGTACACTGGGAAAAAACAGTAAATTATGAAATGAGTGTCATTATATTCCGTGAAAATGTAAAATGGTACGCTCATACTTTTTTTTACAATATCTTTGTTGAACAGGACTCTCACGGCTGGTGAGTTGTCAAAACGAATCAAGCGCCATAAAAATTCATTTTTTCCCATATTAAACAAAATATACTGAATTCTAAGATCACAGACAAAATAAATTCGAATATTTTTGATAATACATCTTAGATAGAGACTATAATAAAACTATTTTATGACAAATGTGCCCACTTTTATGTTAATATTTGTATGTATCTTTCGTCGTTTCCGAAAAAGCGCGAAAACTCGATTTTATGAAGAAAAAACTCTTCCGACCACTAAAATTGTTTAGTCCACCTTAAAGTCGCAGGATGCCTTCCTTATGTAAGGCCAAATTGAAAAAAAATTGGCAAAAAATATGAGAGTGGATTTTTCGTGAAAGTCGACTTTTTTTATTTTCAAACAAATCATCGCCATTTTGTTAATTTTGAACATTTTTCAGATTTACGGACGGTCTTAGAAGAGGGCAGTAAATTCGTCAGAATTCGGGGAGAAAAATGGAATATAAAAATTACATCAAAAACTACAGAAGCTTCAGAAATTTTTTTGAGTTTTTCTTGGAAAACAGTCGCTAAAATTTAAATACTCGTAACTTAATGGAATTTCTTTCCCCCAATCGGAAAAATGCGTGTACCCTAATTTTCCCTAGAAAGCAACATAGTACTTCGCTGATAGATATCTTCTCCTAATTAAACCTGGTGGAAACGCATTTTCATAATAAAACACAATAAATTACAACAATGTAAGGTAAAACATCTAGTCATCGCCGACACCTTAGTGATCGCTAATGGCTAGATTTATGTAATAAAAATTGAGAATGAACCTTCGCAAATATTTTTCAAATAAAATTCTAAGTGAGTTTCGACATTGATAAGCACAGGTCCAAAAAATCCTCCCAAATCTGCTGAAATTCTAGGGAATTCCTTAAAACTGTAGATTGATCCAGAAACAATCTATTCAGATTATTCTATTTTTCAAAATAGAAGAAGGTAATAATCGAAAACAATAACATATTTCTATAAATTGCTAACTTCCTTAAATTTGTATACTATATTCAAATGAAAATAGATATCTTTTGGTAGATTGAGTTAATCATTGATACTTCAATTAAAAGGAATCTTAATAGTATTCATAGTCAACCCTGCAGATTGCGGAACAAATCTTTTCTCAATGTCTCTCTTTCAGAATTTCTCAATTTTGAAATACCGAAACATCATTAAAATCCTTCAAAATACCTCAAAATTTTGTGAATCCCTTGGAAATTTCTTGGAATCTTTAATGGTAGTCTAAAATATTTGAAATACTTCGAAATATTTCAAAATCTCTTTAAATCTTTGAAACCCCTTCAGATCCTTTATGAACTGTGGAAACCCTTAAAAAATTTTGAGATTACATGAAATATTTTGAAATCCTTGATATCGCTCAAAATATCTGAAAACCCTAAAAATCTCATATAATCCCTCATAATCCGTGGAAATCCTTTAAGGTCTCTCAGAATCGATTAAAATCCTTGGAATTCCGTGAAATAGTTCAAAATTTCACGAGATCCCTTGAAATACTTTAAATCTCTTTTCAAATTCACTGACACCTTTAAAATTCCTGGAAATCTTTTCGAATTTCTTGAAATCCCTCAAAATACTTTGAAACCCATTAAAATATTCTAAAAGACAATAAAATTCCTTGAAATTCCTTAAAATCATCTTCAATATTCGGAACTCCTTTGAAATTCCGTTAAAGCATTTGAAATCCTTGAAATCGATTGAAAAGTTCAGAATATAAAAAATCCCATATAATCCTTCAAAATCCATGGAAATCCCTGCAAATATCTCAAAACACTTGAAGTCCTTGATATTCCGTGAGACCTTGACGTTCGCTTATTTAGTGCCTTTAAAATCACTTAAAGTTTTTGAAAACGTCGCAAATTTGATAAAATCCCTTGAAATCCGTTGAGATTCCTTAACGTCCTCTGAAGTGTTAGGAAATCTTGGGAAATCTCTGAAATCCCTTAGAATGTTCTAAAATATTATAAATCCTGTGAAATCTTTCCAAATCTTCCGAAGTCCATGGAAATTCTTTAAAACCAAATTGAATTTTTGAAATCATGTGAAATTCTCTGAAATTATTTGAAATTTTGTTGAATTCTTTGTAATCCTCCGAAATCCTCTAATTTTTCTGAAATGTTTTAAATGTATAGAAACATTATAAAATGTTTAGAAAATTTCTATATCCATCAAAACTTCTTAAAAATTAATTGAAATCCCACAAAAATGCTTTGAAATCATTAACATTCTCTGAAGTCCCTCGAAATCAGTAAAACCACCTTAAGACCTTTTAAATCCTATGAAAGCCTAAGAAAGTTTAGAAAATTCTTTGCAATCCCATAAAAAAATTAATTTTTCAAAACCCCTTGAAATCCTTGAAATAATATCAAAATCCTTAATTGAATCTTGTAAAATTCCTTGAAGTTTCTTAAAATCTTTTCGATCTTTTTAAAAAATTTCAAGCGTTTCGAAGCATTGAACATACCTTAAAATAGTTAAAATTTTTGGAAATCCTATTAATTCCCTTGAAAACTGTTGGAGGCCTTCGCAATACTTTTATATCTCTTGAAATCTGTTGAAATCCCTGGGAATCTTTCAAACTTTTTGCAATATTTCAAACTCTTTAGAACTTTAAAAAAATTAATATGGCAGAGAACTGCTTGTAGGGCCGTTCTGTAGAACTCTTACCGGGCCGTTGGTGGATCCCAGTATTTTTCATTATTATTATTATATTTAACTTTGTCTCGGAAACCCCGGTGCGTCATCATCAGCCATGGACTAAGTCAAGTGCCTGATGAGTT
>JAUMHM010005434.1:0-18056 GCA_032362435.1 Melikaiella ostensackeni
AAAAAAAAAAAAAAAAAAAAAAAAAAAAAAAAAAAAAAAAAAAAAAAAAAAACAAGACCTTTAAAATATCAGGTTCCGGAAGCTGGAATTACAACATTGTTATATCGATATGGGCACTATTCCATAATTTAGTGCTTATTTAGTGCCTATTTATGCCGTAGAAAAAAAAATTTTGTGTCCCGTAATTTTTGTCAAAAACATGTAGTAATGCTAGCTTCAGCTGAAGCCATAACTCCGGTATGCAAAACTCGGAAACTATCAGTGATATCAATTTCTTCTTTGCACAGGATTTTGAGCATAGAACAGATCGTGGGCACTTAATTAGCACTAAATTCCTACGCAAAGAAGAATTTCATGTCATTGGTAGTTTTCGAAATCCACACACCGAAGTTCTGACTTCAGCTGAAGCTAGCATTACTACATGCTTTTGGTAAGAAAAAAGTGCCCCGATTTTGTGCATAGCACAGATCAAGGGCACTTAACTAGCACTAAATTCCTGCGCAAGACAAAATTTGATACCACTGATGGTTTCCGAGTTCACTTACCGGAGTCAGCTGAAGTCAGCACTACTACACTTTTTTGGTTCTAAAAAAAGTGCCCGGACTTTGGACAAAGCACAGATCGTGAGCTCTTAATTAGCACTAAATTCCTGCGCAAGGCAAAATTTGATATCACTAATAGTTTCCGAGTTCACATACAGGAATCACCTGCAGCAAGCATTACTACACTTTTTTGGTTTAAAAAAAAGTGCCCGGATTTTGAACAAAGCACAGATCGTGGGCACTTGATTAGCACTAAATTCCTACGCGAAGAAGAATTTGATATCACTGGTAGTTGCCGAAATTCACATACCGGAGTTCTGACTTCAGCTGAAGCTATCATTGCTACATGTTTTTGACAAAAATTACGGGGCACAAAATTTTTTTCTAGGGCATAAATTGGCACTAAATAAGCACTAAATTATGGCATAGTGCCCATATCGATATGACAATGTTGTAATTCCAGCTTCCGGGAGTTTTTTAGCTATAAATTTGAGTTTTTATTTTCTTATGCCATTGAAGAGGATACGTTAGACAATCCCGTTGTAGGTAGCGAAAGAAGAATCGATATCGTCGACATTATATTCTTGATTAAGAAACTAAGGAATGTTAAAGCTGCTGGTGTGGACGATGTCGCCGCTGAAATGCTTAAGAGCCGTGGCGGATATTTGTTTGTGTGGGAGAGCAAATTTATAAATATCTGTGCTGTGAATGGTGAAGTTCCAAGTGATTGGAGAAAGGCGATTATCGTCCTAATCTTTAAGGGAAAGGGCAATAAAGGCGGCTGAACTAATTATAGGGCGATTAGCCTGCTAAGTACCATTGACAAAGAGTAAACAAAGGAGTTTTCTGTGCATTTGTTGATCTGGGAAAAGCTTTTGATAAGGTGAATATATCTAAGCTTTGGGAAGTCCTGAAAAAGCATGGAGTGAATGGTTGGCTTCTAAAAGAAATAAGAGAAATATAAAATGGTAGTAAAGCGAGAGAATGTTCAGAGAATGATGAGCAGATTGGTTACCAGAATCAAGAGTATGGGTCTCAAGATTAACACAAATAAAACAAAAATTATCGTATTTGAAAGAAGGGGTGAGAAAACAGTATACAACATTTCCTTGAACGAAAAGAGGATAGAAAAATTATAATTTACAAGCTATTAAATACAAGCTATTAAAAGAAGTAAAAATGTCACGAATAAAGCTAAAATTGCAATATATAACTCTGTGCTTGCACCCACTGTGCTGTATGGTAGCGAGACCTGGACGTATCAAGAAAAGGATAGGTGTAAAGTGAACACGGTTGGCATGCAGTTCCTGCGGAATATGTGCGGTAAAATTTTAATGGACAAAGTCCGTAATGAGTGGGCTTTCAAAGAATTTGATGTAGAAGCAACATTGTTTGACAAGAGTGAAAGAAAATTGCTAAGATGGTTTGGTCGTGTTGAGATAATGGGTGGAGAACGTTTAATGAATCAAGTATAATTAGGTAAAGTGAGTGGTAGCGTACCCAGAGGTATACCGAACAAAGAATAGTTGGAATGTGTGCATGAGAGCCTGAAGAGAAGGGATATTCGAAGTCGTAGAAATACGAGAACATGCATGAAACGATGCATGGATGAAACGGAAGCAAAGGAGGTATGTAAGGATAGGGATGTATGGAGAGCAATTGTTTGTGAGAAGAAAAGTGATGCCTGAAATGAAAGATTTTGGATAGTAATGGGCCCGCGTGAAAAAATTTTCTTAGTGGATTAGTATAATGGCTTTGTGTAGCTGTTCACCTGAAGTGATTGCTAGAAAGATTGACCAGCGACCCGTGTCGAAGCGGTGTTGTGGGACGAGTGTGTCGACTGAATGAGAAAACACGTGACTTCCTGATTGATCTAAAACCTATCTCTTCCTGTACACATCCCTCACTTACCAGTACCATATAAAGTCCTTGATCCCCGGTAGTATAATGAGGCTAGAACCGAAAGAGTTACGCCTACCCTGAAAGGGATTTAGCCTATTGATACAATAATAAAAAATAATATCAGAATTATTTGAAAAAATCTATTCTCAAACATTCCAAACACTTTTTTCAAAAACGGCTCGGCGGCTTTTTCAACATGTGGGACACGATACTTCTCCTATAATTTGTTCAAAAAGTGCTAATTTTTTTTACCTGTTTTTTGTTCAAAAAGAAGGCGATTTGTTGTCGATTGACGCAACAATAACAATGGCAATTTTCAAAACCATGGCAATAATATGGTCGTAACAGTAAGCTGGTAGTAATGTTTGGTCAGCAAGGCTAGGAGCAGTGGAATCAGATACAACGCAATAGTTGTGAGTTCACCCACACTTACTGAAGCAGGCCACATGGTTCGTTCAGTAATTCGCACTTCATTCACTTTTTTCACTATGCCTCACTTTTTTCGCTGCGTCAGTCCACTTTTTTCACTGTTGCCCGGAAAGGTCGACACTGCGCATGCGCCATGTCATCGACAACAAGTCGGTCACTTTTTACACAGAAAACAGGTGGAAAAACCAGCAAAAAAAACTGCAAAACCTACACTAGTTCAGGACAACTAGTCACCAGGACGCGTAGCCTAAGCTTTAGTCGGTCTCTTTACTGTCATATCATGATGTTATATAAAGCTTCCATGTCAAATACACTGAGACCTCGAGATAAGCTACCTTGTTATATAATTTTCTGAGAATTTCGGTCGATGATGAAGGGGTCCAAGGAGAAGAGAGGCGCTGTGAGCACAGCGAAATTGTGCAGTTCCGTAGCCACAAAGCGGACAGTTCGAACACACGCATGCATATTTCGCATTTATTTTTAATTACACGCGGAAAATTCTCTTTTCATTACTTATTTATTATCCACCTTCCACCCACAGGTACTCATGACCCAGTACTTCGCTACTAAACACGGTCGCGAAATACGGCAAGTGCTCAGTAGATTCGCTGATGTCAGTCGTTGTTTTGGAACTCTATATTCTGCTTGCGCATTCGTCATAACTCGCGACTAATACACACTGGAGAGCCCGTCTATAGGGATCCAACAATCACACCTATCAACCTATCACCCTATCAACTCGCAGATTCTCCAGGCTATTCCTCAGCCTCGCATGAACGTTTCCCGTGGCTGAAATCACGAAAGGATGACTTGTAACCTTTGTTGAATTGCCACACTCTCAGGATTTCTTGCCTTAGTGAGCTATATTTCTGGATCTTGGTCGTAATAGCCCTCATGGTTGTTTTCGTCGAGGGGGAATGTCACGTCCATGATTTTGACGCGTCGCGACCGCTTACCAAGAACAATAATGTGCGGCCCGTTGTAAACAACAGTGTGGTCGTCAAGAATAGTCCAATCACAGTATGGAGGCTTGTTCTCGTTTTCGAGGACAGCTGCTGGGACGTACTTCTAAAGTGGCAACCATTCCTGCAGTAGATTCAGGTTCAAGCCTATCTGCTGGTGTATGATCTCAGCAACATCATTGAGTCTGTGAGTACACTCGTTTTGAACTAACTTCCGACAAGCATCAATGATGAGCTGAATTTTCAATCACGAAGGTGTTAACGGCCCTGATCTTGTTGGCCAAATTGAGGGTAGTTTCCAATATGGCTTTCAGACGCTTGACAAAGGCAGTCGCAAGGCTCTCCTTAACAGCAGTGTGAAAAGGTTTCATCAACTGTAGGATACCTAGATATTTATACGCCTCATCCCTCGTTAATCTTTGTCGATTTGAAATCTGTCTCCATAAGGTTTTTGTCGCCGATTTCCTAATGGTCTAGGAAGTTTCTTTCAAAGCGACTGGTGTTTTTAAAACCACTTTTTGATCTGCTGCCAGTATCCTACTGACTCCTAGATATTTGAGATGTTCAGTGCATCTTGCGTGCACATTGACTATAGCCGAAATCACAATAGGATGAATAGATGCATGTTTCACATTCTTCCATATTGTCTTCACTTGCTTCACTATGCTTCAGCTCGCTATACTCAGGAATCTTTGTTATATAGGTTGCCTGCAAGTTCCGGTTGAATGGACAAGCAATGTCGATTATATAGGCTTTTCCACCTTCTTTCTCGCGCATCACTATGTCGGGTCGGTTGGCTTGGATATAATGATCCGTCTGGATAGTAACATCGCAGTATAAGATGTAGTCTTCGTTTTCTAAAACGGGCACTGGAATGTATCTATAGAAAGGCATCTATTATTTTAAAAGTCCTAAGTTTAGGGCAAGTTGTTGATGTATAATGCCCTCTACATCATTATGTCTGTGCGTGTACTACCTCTGAGTCATTACGCGACAACCATCAATAATGTGATAGATGGATTCGATGGTTTCTCTACCCAATCGGCACCTGTCAGCCACATCTTGATGTAACACGTGCTTGCGATAGTTTCTGGTGCTGACATCCCTGTCCTAAATAGTAACTCATTATTATTATTCTCATGTTAAAGGAAACCTATTAATTTATTATTGTTATTATTAATATCATAATTTTCTCTCAGGCTCAAGATGGTTATGTCATTTGTTATTATTATTGGCCTCATTTTGACTTAATTTTAATTTTTAATTTAATTTTGGCTTAATTTATGATCTTAAGCGTGATGAGCACATTACTTCTTACCGAAGAAGATCAGAGTGGCTTACTGTTAGGAACCGAGGCCTTTATTTCATTGCCGTTTGAACCGGTGTAACACTTAAGTCGCAAAGCCCGGAGTACCTATATAAGAATTTGTGAGTAAGGCTGCTGTTACTGACTGCGTTATTCGTCAACCGGAGCTGCTACGAGTTTCATCCAGCCGCACTGTAACGTGGCCAAAATCGCTTAAGCTGTATCAGCGATGTCACTGTAGAACTCATTGCCAGCAGAGGTGCAAGAAGTAGAATCAATTTTTTCACTCATGTCGAGACTTTTTGTATATATAATCAATGTGGAAAGTGAGGGATATGGGAAGTGTAACTACATAAAGAAGCCAGAATTGTCTCGATGTGGCTTGATGTTATGAACAGTATACATGCGAATGGAAACTACTGAAAAGACTGAGAAGGGCATATGGTATTATTATCATTCAATGTGTCTTTTCATACCACTAATGGTATGGAAAGAATGTAGCTACTCATACCATTATTGTCACAGATTGGTCCCCCTTTTCCAGCTCGCACAATCTCTATCAATAGTGGTACGAATAGATACATTTTAAGTGGTACGAATATCCACGTCCACTATTATTAACTAATTATTAACTACTTATTATTAAGTAATATAAACTTTTGTGATGTATTTTGTCAAATTGTACATATGTATGTCCTAATGTAACATGTGTACGAATGTATATTTTCGCTTGTTCTTACGAGCATCTGCACAGGACAAGTCAACCCTCAGTTCAGTCTAGCTCCCTCCCTCACCCCACAAATTACGTTTATTTATAAGTAAAATTCATTGCTGCCTTAATTAATATTTATAATATTCAATAAGTAAATTATATATATATATATATATATATATATATAATATGAATAAATAAAAATTAATATTATTATATAATTAATAATAATTAATTAATTACTCCTCTATATGCCGCAAAAATTCCCATTGCTGACGGATTGTCTTACGTTCAAGCTTAACATTTACAGTTTTCAAATTATTTATCTACTTTGCAGAAAGCCTTCGTATTGCATTTTCTTCTCAGAAAAACTTCTCCATAGGAAGTTTTTGCTTCCTTAAGCTTCCCTCGACAGAAGATGTAGAATATAAATAATAATTCAATTTAATTAATTTTTTTACAAAAAAAAATTCGAAGGAGTGAAATGTTATGTCTACGTTATAGAATTTTAGAAAGGAGAAATAGAATGTACTCATTTACAGATGAAGGTCCAGGGATACGCTGGAATAGAAAAGAGGATATTGAAAAATATAGACAAAGACTTCTTTTCTAAATTTGAAACTGGGAAATTTAAGTGAGAATCAGTGGCACATTTTTCAACACTTTAATCAATGAAATTCTACTGGGAGTCATGAAAAATCACTAAAATTCCAATCAATATTTACTGATATCTGACAAGTGGAAAAGTTACTCATGTGTTACGTCATGTAACTTTATACTTAACGGATCAATACTTGCGAAAATTTAGCTGAGTGAAATAAACATTATATGAAACAGTTTCGCTATAAAAATAAATTGGTTTTATACTAATACTGTAACCGACACACTGATTGGTGTATTAACACTGTGAACGACGCCCCGATCGGTGTGATACTAACACTGTGAACGAAATACTCCAGAAAAATACAATAAACAGTCAGATCAGATGATAACTAAAATTTGTACGGGTAATCGAAAAGGAAAGTTTACGTTTGTCAATAACGAGAAAAGATAATAAAGAGCTAACATAATATAGAGGGTGGTTGATCATTAGAGTAGTAGGTACTATTGTCATGGATAGGCAAAATGAAATTCTACGGTCCACCCTCCGTTCGAAAAGATAGTAAATTAGAGAAAAGGGGGAAAGAATAGGGACCATAAACAGAATCACAACTTTCCGCCGAACTATCAGGTCCACATACGAAATTCAGGAATGAAAAGATAGAATCGAACAAGGCAAACCAACTTAGACATAAGTAGTAGAGCACCAAACGAATGTCCTTCTGGGACGAATGGCAGAAGGGAATCAACCACAAGGGCAGCCCCAAGCCGAATGTGGCCGCCAAATACGCCATGTTTAATGAGGTTTAATAAGAGACTGGTTATTGTCACAGGACACTCACATCTTCCAGTTTACTTTCTGACGTACTCTACTCAACTGATATGGTCCTTCAAGTCCAGTTTTGTTTTTGAAGTGATATTCTCGAAATTTGCGAGAGCACAAACTGAGCTATTATTCATTGAGAGGGTAACTATGTTTGTTCTGTTTAAAGGACGCAGCTTCTCCCATTCAACTAAAAAGGATTCTCGTCTTCTGGGCCTCAACTTAACTCAAAACATTCCAGAAAACTTTCTAATTCTCTTTTCAAGTCTTTTCCGACCGGATTTTTTTTGTATCAATAAATCAGAACTTATCTTATTGTAATGGGTTTCACTCATTTCACAGTAAAGGTAAACCCACCGATTGACTTGAAGGTTTACATAATATAGCGTGTTACGATCCTGACGTAACATACTTAATTATTTTTGGTGCATCGGCCTAAGTATAAAAATCTGGTGAATGAGCGAAATTAATTATAAATCCCTTTTCGAGGAGAGTAGACATTTTAAAAAAAGAACCAGAAGGCATGAATCTATTATATTATGACAGATAATGTTCATCTTGAAGTTGTAACGCGAAGTCAGACACTGACTAACGAGGCATTGGCAAGTTCGAGTCAATTATCAAATAAATTTGTAATCTCGGGGTGGTACACCAATAACACCTAATGTAGAAACTAGTCAATTCAACAATTCGATAGTAACACAATGTCTAAGTTAGGCGAAAACGCGAGTGATATTAATTTCACAATTTCCAATTTCGATCTGGAAAACAGTGCTATAAAATGTACATTTGTAGATAAATTTGACGAGACATTAAAACCGGATAATATGGAAGAAAGTTAAGTTACAGACGAAAATAAAACAACGGATGAAAATAAATTAATAGATAAAAATGAAGTAACAGACGGAAATAAAAAAAAAAAGGAACAGTGATGATGAAGACGTTATCAAAACCAACGAAAAAGTTTCAACCCCAGTGGAAAGTGATATAAAAACTAACCCCTGTCCAAGCACTTTAATTGAAAATAACGAAATCAACAATATTGCTACAATTTTCGGAACCAATTCGATCCCAAAAAAAGCTGCCCCGCCACTGCACTACACTCATGTCCTGAATGATCAAAGGGTTTCATTACGTGACGCGGTCGAAGAGGTCCTGCTTTTTGACGGGCAATAAGGGTCATTGAACCACTTTATTGAAGGTTGTGAGGAAGAAAAAGAAATGCTCCCTGCAACAGCCGAAGGAAATTTAGTGGAATTATTGCGAGGTAGGCTTACAGGTGAAACACGAAAATGCATTCACGGCAGCGCTTTTCCAAATCTTGAAGAACTAATAAACAAGTTAAAAAACGTTTTTTCACCTGCAAAATCAGTATATCAGTTACAGGGTGAGTTGAGAAGCATTTTCATGTGGCAACAGGAAAACGTATTGTCATACGCGAATAGAATCAAAGAAATCGCCGATAAAATTATTGACACCCACAAAATGAATAATAATGGCGTAATCGTCGAAAGATTCAGAACGGGTTTAGGAAAATATTTGTCCCATTGTTTCACTCGATGTTGAAGACCAGAAATAGAAGTAAGAATCAAACCAACAGAAACACTTCATGAAGCGACCACTGCAGCTTTGGAGGCTGAAGAAAAATAAATGCATCCAATTTATTGAAGAAAAATGATAGAAAAAATCAGGACAGTATATATTTTTCAAGTGATAAAGCACGAACAAACCGTGTAAATTTAGCTCAGGAAGACATTGTGCATGATCAAATTTGCGGAAATAAGGGCCATAGGTACCATTATGTAGAAAGTTGGGTCAAAATGTTTCAAATCCTGTGATTGAAATTTTCAACAATCTGCTAATCAAGATTCTCAGCGCCAATTTAGTTCACAAAACCAGAGTAATTTTCAAACTAATCGAAACTTTAAAAATAGACAAAATTTTCCAAATGAACAAACTTTCAAAATTCTCCAAATTTTCAACAAAATTTTTCAAATTGTCCAAATTTTCGAAATTATAGAAGCTTTGGGAATTATCAAAATCAAGGAAATTTCTGGAATAATGAAAATTTCCAAAATCAGCCCAATTTCTCAAATCAACAAAATCACTTACAAAATCAAAGAAATTTGCAAAAGCAATATCCAAGAAATTTTGAAAATTAAAATCCGGGAAATTTCTGAAATCAGTTAGTCCTCAAAATTTAAAAAAAAACGCACAACTTCCAGTTAATTTGCAATTATTGCAAAAAACCAGGTCATATGTTGAAAGATTTCTCTTTGAGAGAAAAAAATAATGCAAGAAGATTAGAACCATCTCAGTCGGGAAACGCGAACAGCCTCCCTGCGAGGATGCAACGGGGGGACTCAGAACATAAATTAAATGCACCAGGAAAAGAAAAAATAAAATTAGAGAAATCCGAGCATGAATTAAATGTACATGAGATTCGTGAAGAAAAGGCAAACTTTGGAAAAAGTAGCAGTAAAAATGCAGAACAGGAAGATTTTGCGATAAGTAGTATAATACCACACATTACTCCACAAGCAGTAGGCTTATTTAACCCGGTATGCATAATGATCGATACGGGGCCGGTCCGAAACTCTTTGAATCGCAAGAATTTATAACGGTGTCAGCAAGAACAATATCAACAATATTTGTGAAAATAAAAAATTTAGAAAAAGAAACGGAATACATTCCACGATTATCGATAGGCAAAGAATCTATTTCGAGAATGCTGTGATAAAAAGTAACAATGGTCGAGCATTTATGAAAATCGCGAGTACTTGTATGCAAGCAATGAATATCCCAATTTTAACTATCAAATTACTTAAATTTGAAAAAAAATTGGACAAGAAAAAGTAACGGCTCCAATCCACCAACAATTTGATTTCGGACAACCAAATACGAATGCTTATGAAAATTCTCCAGCAGAATCTTTTCGAGCTTTTCTCAATCACGATAAAAAATTAAATTATTTGTGCAAAATGTTTAACATCACAGGAAAAGATCGTGTAGAAAACCATGGAAAAACTACGCAGATCAGATCACCTTAATGAAGAAAATTTAGCTCACATCATTAAAATCATTACGCAAAATATCAATCGTTTTCACATACCCGGAGGCATACTAAAAGCAACAGAATGTATTAGAACACAAAATCCCAGCAACCGATGAACAACAAATGTCACGTCAGTATCGCTACCAGCAGTAACATAACGTAGAGGCAACGCGAGAGATCAACGAACTTTTAAACCAAGGGATCATTAGACATTCACAGTCTCCACACAATACACAAGTGTGGATTGTCCCTAAAAAGAACGATTCTCACGGCAATAAACGTTGGCGAATGGTTCTGGATTTCAAACGGTTGAATCAGAAAACAAATAGGCGATTCGTATCCATTACCAAATGTCACTGAAATCCTTGACCAACTAGGGAGAGCCCAATACTTCTCAGTGTTTGATCTGGCATCGAGTTTTCACCATATCGAAATGAGTCCCGAAGATTCACAAAAGACAGCATTTTCAAATCCCTACGGTCACTACGAGTTTGATAAAATGCCCTTTAGACAAATGTGAATTTCTGAGACCAGAGGTAAATTATTTAGGTCACGTTATCGGTAAAAATGGGGTACGCCCTGATATGAAAAAATTAAAAGCGGTACAACAATTTGCAGTACCTAGGACCCCGAAAAATATTTAACAATTTCTGGGACTAGCGGGATATTGCAGACGGTTTATTGAAGGACTTTCTAGAATAGCATCGCCCCTAACCCATCTTCTAAAATAAGACATCCCGTTTGAATGGACGGACGAACAGCAAGAAGCCTTCGAGACCTTTAAATGGAGATTGTGTGAGTAGCCCATTCTATCGCGTCCTGATTTTACTAAATCATTCCTCCTCACAACTGACGCGTCAGGTTACGCAATAGGAAGTCTATTATCTTGAAGCCAAATGGACAACGATAACCCAATCGCATATAGGTCTCATGCTTTAAGCGATGACGAAAAAATTCGATACTTACGAAAAAGATAAGCTTGCTATTGTTGACGGTCTTAAACATTTTCGCCCATACCTTCATGGACGGAAGTTTACATTAGTAACAGACCATAAACCACTAGTTTGGTTTCTAAATACCAAAGAACCTTGCTCTAGAGCCACCAGATGACGATTAAAATTATCCAAGTACACTTATAATGTAGTGTACAAAGCGGGAAAAACTAATGTAAATGCAGACGCATTATCTAGGAATCCAGTTAATTTCATTAAAAAGAGGATCTAAGCGATGAATCAGACGAAGAAGAACCAATAGACTTATATTGGGATGAGGAAATCAATTATTCCAACGTCGAAAATGAAGATAGTGTAATCATGCCTTCAACATATCAAGATTTTACCATTTGCGAGAAGGAAATAATCAATGAAGTATTGAAAAATCTTAAGCGAGATAAAAATAAAATCGATTTAAAACAATCCGAAATGAAAACTGACGAAATAAAATTGTCACAAATCATTCAATGCATTTTAATAGCTTTTTCAATCCTTGCTGTTGAACCTTTTTCTGAAAGAAATAGAAATCTAGTCAAAGAAAAATTGTACGCGATGCTAACTAGAGGGAAAGCAAGGCAACGAGAATCCAAGGTAGAAAATGAACCTGGCTCAGAGAAAGGACCTCGTACCTCGTTGAAAAAAAGAACGCGAAGGCAGAATAAAGAATTCCACCCAAGGGATACTCATCCACCACAACCGGAACCGAAAGAACGTAGTAGGCCTAAGAAAAATACCGCTGTAGAAAGATATATTGCACCCCTTTCACTTACTAAAAAACGTGGAAGACTCAAAAAAAATTTACGAGGGCCTAAATCAGGTAAAAAGAATAAAAGCACGAAGCAAAATCGATCTGATGACAGTTCCGATTTTGACCCAGATTTTTCACCAAAGAAAAGAGATGACCAGGACTTCAAAAAAATTTCATTAAATGAAAATAATTATATTGACAGTTGGGGCCCAAGGAGGGTCCAAACGTGGAGATCCAGGAGACTGAATGTCTCCAAAGGCTCCGGAGAGCGACCGTACTGATTTCCGGCACAGCTGAAGATCCGGGGTCGTTTTAAGGCGCCTAATCATCCAAAACCCCACTCTACGAACAGATTCTTGGAGAGTAAACTACAATAAACGGGGAACCAGATCTACGCAGACGGGCTGAATTGTGGCTGTGGGACTCCCCAAAAGAGCAATTGGGGCCCTCACGGACCCTACCCAGGGGCTTGTCTAATCTCCTGCCGGGTGACCAAACTGGGCTCCACAAGGGATCCAGAAGCATCCAGAGATGCCCCGCATTAGACGATCAATGGCTGAGATGGGAATCTTAATGATGCAGATAAATTTGCACCAGAGCAAAGGCGCATCAGTGGTTCTAGCCAGGTGTATGGCAGTGGTGCAGACAGGTCTAGCTCACCATTATTAAGGCGAGACTCAGGGGCGAAAGCGAAGAAAGACTAGAGATGTACATCACCTCAGCTCACTTTTCGGGTGACGCTGCGGGGGCCCATCTCCGAGAGAGGTCGATACTCTCATTCAGCAGTGCCAAAAGATAAAGATCCCTCTTCTGTTGGGTTGTGGAGTTAATACTTCCACATTTCAGAACAAAGACAGGAGTGAGGTTCTGGATTTGACTCTATGCTCAGAAGAACTGATCAGCAAGCTGAAAAGTCTCCGACGAGGTGTCTCTCTCGGACCACAAATACATCTTGATTCAGTTGGTAATTTTTCAGTAGTTTTTAGTAGTTTTTCAGCTAGTAGTACCCTACTAGCATCTTGCTGCATCCGGATGATCATCAAAAACTGCATCTGAACGAAGCATCGGAAGTACTGGGAACAAACCCTGGGTGTCCGACAGGCGAAACCCATCCTGGGTTATACGCACAGGATAGACTGAGCCAAAGAAATCCTGAGGCTATCCAAGAAAGATCTAAGGATAGTGGTTCAGATGCTCACAGGGCACAACCGCTTGAATAATCACAAGCACAAAATGGAACTAAATCCCACTAGAAGCGAACTGTTAACACAATGGGCTTTATGACCTGAGCACCAGGGTGCACCCCTATCGGGACGCTCCGCTTGCCTATACACTAAACCAGGATGTCTAGCGATCCTCAACAAAAAAATTCCAGGACTTTTCCTGGTTTTCCGGGACAGAAAAATAAGTTTTTCCAGGTACCTTTTTTCTTAACTATTACAATGAACTTTATTGGAAAAAACACGTATAATTCCATTTATAAAATTATTTATGAATTATAGAAAAATTGAATGTCGTCTTCAGTGCATAAATGGTGAGATAATTGGGCTATCTTTTCGCTTTTCAATTTCATGTGACATTTTTTCAACTATTGATTAGTATTTACTCCATTTGCTGTTTCGCAATGCGAGAGAAAAGAATATAATGTACAAAATTTTAGGTTTGGATGACGTTAGAACCATGGCTGACATGATCCGCTCTAATGGAACCCTCGGCACCTAAAGATCGAATTTTTAACACTATATTATTTTCTAAGAGTTTTAAGAATTATATAAGTAGACCAAACACCAATTCACAGTTGCAAAAATAATTTTTGCACTTGAAAATTAGAAAGATAGCACAATTTTCCCTCTACTTATACACTGAAAACGATATTTCAGTGATATTCAATATAAATAATGCTTTAGATCCCACCACATGGTATCGTTCTACTATATATGATAATAGCAGAATATGCGCGCGCTATGGCGCGCATGTAACATTGCTCTAAATGTGAATTCCAACTAGAATGACTTTTGAATTTCAAGGTAGAGTTAAATAAATTCTACTATTCCTGTTTTGGCCAATAAAGCATTATGGCTCTGAAAACTAAATTTTACTCATTCAAGACCAAGAAGGAATGTTTTAGAAAATTTTGAATTTCGGGGTGGGAGAAAAATTCCAACTGTCCTGTTTTGGGTTATAAATCTCTATGGCTCTGGATTTTTTTTAAATTTCTAACAAGGAGAAGAGCAGAGTTGGGATTTTTTTTAAATCTCATAAATTTCCTGCTAAAAGTCCATTGGGTGACTATTAATTTGACAAAACATTATTTGCCAATAGCGACTCGTATTCGAAGAAATCGACTTTTTTCAACCATTTTTTTATGGATTGAGATGTTTATTCATTGAATTCTTATATAAAATTATGTAAATATTACATTTTCAATACAAAATTCGCCTTTTTCTTGAATTTCCATTAGCTAAATTTTCAACTGAAATTGAAGAAGATTGAAAATTGAATTTTTAACAGCAAAAATCTGTGAATTCTCTTGATATCTTCAAAACTCCTTGAAATTTCATTAAAATTCATTAAAATTCTTTGGAATCTCTTGAACCCGTAATATATTTGGAAATATTTTTTCATTCATTAAAATTCTTGAAATCTGTTAAGATTCGTAGATATCCCATGAAATCTTTTAACGCCTTTTGAATTTCTTTGAAATAGTTAGAAATGTGTAGGAAGAATTTAAAATCCCTCCGAAATAAAATGAATTAAATTTATTTCCCAAAGTTTTCCAGAAATTCCTTGCGAATTTTAAAATCTCTTAAAATCTTTGAAATACTTAGGTCCTATAAAATCCCTTATATCTTGAGTAATTCTTGGAAATTCCTTGAAATCTTTGGAAATCCTATAGGTAGTATTTCTTATATCTTTTGTATGAAGAGATACAGGTAGGAAAAATTAATCACAATAGTTTTTAAAATGCTTATATTATAGACAACAACTTCAAATGAGAAAATTGGAAAATGTTTCAAATCGAATAATATGTAATCAAAATTTTTATGATTAAACCATTTTTTCAAATTAAACCTTTAAAACTGACGATTTTATAAGTTACCAATTGTAAATGTAAGTTCTTCAAATACGAATAATTTTGTAATAAAGATTTTAAAAACGTGACTGCTTAAAATTTAATTTAATAACTAACTTAATTACTGTAGAAGAAAAGTTAAAGAATTGTCGAACTGAAACATTTTAATTTTATGTTTCTAAATTGTGATCGTAATTTCAAGTAGTTTCTAATTCTCCAATCAAAATTTGAAAAATTTAGAACATTTTCAAAAATTTTTGTCAGAAGACTGAAAATATTGAAATCTTAAAAGATTTTCGAAAATGAGGCATATTATGTAGATTATGAAGAAAAATAAGTTTTTGCGACGTTTGCAAAGGTCTGAGAATTAAGAATTTTTTAAGCTTCATTCAATTCAGGATCTGGTCATTTCAATTGCCAAAATTTTCTAACTTCTTTTAAAATAAATTTTGAGTGCGATAAACTTTCCATATGCTCAAATATTTTTTTGGATAGATTGCAAAGCTTTTAAAAATTAACTTAGTTGAGAATTCTTCTTTATGGTCAAAAATTTTATTATTTGGTTGAAAATTGAATTATTTTGTTGAAAATTCCACGAATTTGTTAAAGTCATCCTTTTTAGCTGCAAATTCGACTATTTTTGTAGAAAATCCATATTTTTGGGATTGGAAATTCAAGTGTTTTGTAGAAAATTTAAAATTAATTTGTTTTGGTTGAGCATTCACCTAACATTTTTGTTGAAAATTCAACTGTTTTGTAGAAAATTAAACAATTTGGTTGACATTTTTTTTTCTTTCTTGACTCAAAAATCTTTCTTGGTTAAAAATGCAGCTCTTTTGATGAAAATTCGTCTTTTTGGTTTGAAAATTCCTGACGCGTGACGGTAGATCCGAGAACAAGTTTAGAAACCTATTTTTTCTTCAATGTAATAAACATTCCACGACCATGACCAAAATTCAAGGACTTTTCCGGGTTTTTCCAGGTTACAGTCGTAATAGAAATTTAGATTGCCCCACTCAACAATGCCATTTTCGAATTTTGTACGCTATTTTGGCAAAATTGTGATCAACTTATTAAACCGATTTCCATTACTGAAGAAAAAATTGAATAATTTATAAACAATTAGTTTAAGAGAGTTATAAGTTTTTTTGCAGGGAGCACTTATTACAGACTTTTATTCCTCAATTTTCCTAAATAAATTAAACCTTTTGCGCGTGGGTGATGCAGGAAAGTAATAAATAGCTAAATTATGGTTTCATTGTTATTAACGAGGGCCGTTAGAAGTTTTATTGAGGCCCTAGGCCCCAATACTCCAGTGTATCAGTTTTTTGTCTGTCTATAGGCCTTGGTGAATTAAAAAATTGTTTATAACTTTATAAATGGTTTATAAATTTTTAATGTATGACCATTTTTTTTACTAAATACCATTCTTATAATAAAGCAGAACGATTTTACTACAAAATAATTTTTATTTGCCACAAACTGATACACTGGAGTATTTGCGTGAATTAATTGTTTGTAACAATTAAATAAAATTGTAAATACAATCTGCACGTCTTTTGAATCTATCTTCATCAAATGCATGAAAACATGCAATTTAGAGATATGGTAAGAAAATCCGAAAGATCCAAGAATCCAAATTTCGTACTTACAAGCGATGCTATTGTTCAAGGACCCCAAATCCTCTATAAGTAACCAAGCTGTTATGATGGTTGTATAAAATATAATGGTCTTTTGGACAAATAATTTCATAATAAATTTTGTTGAGGCGTATACCGGCTTTTTGCTGTTTAAAATTAAATTTTATTAATAGCCGACATGTTTCAGCTTTATAGCAAGTCTATAACATTTCATATCATATCATATATAATATCATTTCATATCAATTTCATAATAAATTTTGTTGAGGCCTAAACCGGTTTTATGTTTAAAATTATATTTTTTTAATAGCCAACATGTTTCAGCTTGATAGCAAGTCTATAAAAAGACATTATAAACTATAAAAGAATATAATATACGAAATATTTGGAGATAACTTCAAAATTATGAAGATATTGTAGATAAAATTTTTTTGAGATAACGTTGAAATTATGATCTCGTCTGAAAACATACACCAGAAAAGTTAGAGTATTAAATTAAATTTAGTGTTTGATACTTTAATGAATAATTGAAAACGAATTTTTTATTTTTTACTCACAGAAAGTATTCCTAGAGATCAATAAATGTTGATTACCTTCTAAGTCGATTGCAGATGAAAATTAGTCTAGCCATATGTCTTTGATAATTGCACGAAGTATGATAAGGAGCTCTGCTCATTCTGCCACAGTTCTTTCAGCTGAGATCGTCAAAATTCAAATAAGAAATACTAGCACCTCTAGCGGGAAGGCAAGCAAGCAAGCGGGAAAGGTAAGTCTGTGGCTATCGTTTCCATGAGTGTTGGTAGCCATTTTTATAACCTCTAAACCTATATTGCAAAGCTTTCCCGCAAAAAGTGCTTGTATCCCTCATTCGGATTTCGACGATCTCAGCTTAAATAGCTGTGGACATCCTTATATTAAAGTCAGAGCTCCTTATAATACTTCGTGAATAATTTTAACAAGAATATGTGATTTAAAGGTTACGTTATAAATGCTTATATACACAGGCGAATGCACGTAAGGCCACGTAAAATTTTTAATTAAATTGTCACTACGGTGCTATTGTGAGAATTAGGAATATGAATATTGGGTTCAGTTCCCACGGGTTTTTGTCCACAAAAATTAAAATGTTTAAAAACTGAATTCGGAGATGCTATAAAATAGTATAATGGACGTCCCCGAGCTCTTTTTTAGAGGAATAAAATTTAAAAAATTTATTCTGATGAATAAAAATTTTATGTAAGTGCACTATTTTGAGGTTAGGATCAACTTTCT
>JAUMHM010005443.1:2946-18056 GCA_032362435.1 Melikaiella ostensackeni
TCAAATCTAACGCAGTAGGAATTGACGAAATTTCCATTAAAATGATTCGTTCATCACTTCCGACTATTTTTCCTGTCCTCGTGCATATTTATAACACCTTGTTTGA
This sequence comes from Melikaiella ostensackeni, assembly GCA_032362435.1. Classification (NCBI taxonomy): domain Eukaryota; kingdom Metazoa; phylum Arthropoda; class Insecta; order Hymenoptera; family Cynipidae; genus Melikaiella; species Melikaiella ostensackeni. Next base: position 3,053 of record JAUMHM010005443.1, read on the forward strand.
GGCTGGAATATTTCCTGAACCATGGAAAATGGCTGTCATTTGACCAACTCCAAAAGTTTCCAACTCAATCTCTTCCAAACGTTTTCACCCTATCGTCATTCTAAATGCAATCACTGAACCACTAAAACGGATTGTCCATCCACAGTTAATGGATTACATAAATTCCAATAACCTTATTAATCCCATACAGTCCGGCTTTCGGGCAGGACACAGTCCTATTGTGGCGTCACTCAATATTACTACTGATTTTAAACTGACTATAGATAGAAAGAAAATAACGGTGGTTGTTCAAATCGATTTCTCTAAGGCACTTGATATGGTAGACCATTAGCGCCTTCAACTTGAATTGAAAAATCTTAAAATTCCGAACACAGCCCTCAAATGGTTCGCTTCTTATTCAATCAATCGATCACAGATAGTAACTACTAGCATGAAAGAGACATCGGACTGGGTTGAGGTCCGGAGTGGTGTCCCTCAGATTTCCATCCTTGCCCCCATCTCATTCAATCTCTACGTTGGGCCACACATTACTATGCTATTTTAACATTACTGATTTATTCATGTAATCTCGCTCATATTATTATGGTAGTTCATCTCCTTCACTATTTGCTTCTTCTCAAATACCGCTTCTACGATCATAGACTACCAGCTTTATATTTTATTTTATCCTATACAATTCTAGTACTAATTCCACCATACATGTAACATCCATCGATCAGTGCTTGAAATAATATATTCTTTCTTATGTATACTCTGTTCCTTGAAAGGCTAATTAGGTCACGGGACTTTCTAAATTAAATACCAATACAAATACATAAAGGGTGTAGGGGCATTTAAAATATCAAACAGCTGTGTACATCACGATTTCTACAGCTGCGAGATTATTTTGACAGCAAGCGAGATGTTGCGCTTTACAACACCATCTGTAAACCAGATCACGATTACACGCCCTTGAACTTTACCTGAAAGGAACATTGAATATCAGGGCAGAAACCATGGGGGAATTAGAAAGGCAATGGAGACAAAAAGCTATCCACGGCGAGCACCCAAAAAAATTAGATCAACATGAAGTGAGCAGAGAGGCATTTAATATTAGGCTGGAAATGGGCGTCCTGTTTCCGGAAATGAAAGGATTCGAGATAACGATTCAAGACAGGGTTGTCAGCACCAAAAAATATCGCAAGTGCGTGTTACATCTAGACGTGGTTGACAGGTGCCAATTGTGTGGAGATACAAACGAATCCATCGAGCACATTATTGACCGGGTTACCAGGCGCGTCCTCAGGTTGCGGGTAGAGGGCCCCTGTACCGAAGATTTCTGCTGGATACAGTTACATAACTGAATAAGCATGATCCCGAAGGAAAAACCTCCAAGCCAAGACGTGAACAACCATGCTGAAGGCTGAGTGGACCGTACATTGCCCTAGCTACTCGTGGGATTCAATATGGAGAACGATAAATAAAACAGAATTTTTGCGAGGAGATATTTGAAGGGGAGTTAGACGTCTCGGAGACCAAAGAAGAAATGAGGAAAAAACAGTTGGATAAGTCTCAAGCAAGGCAACACAAGCTTGACTTGTTTGAAAAGAGGAAGAAGGAGTTCCAGAGGCTCAATGAGATGGAGATTGTGCTAAACAAAATGGTGGCGTCCTGCGGCACACATAAAAATATGTACCTTTCGATCAGAGATGGACTCGACGATGCGCGGAGGGTGCTGGAAAGACTGAATGATAAAAGAAAGCAGAAGAAGTCGTTTCAGCTGTTCTCCGAATGGTTCTTATGCGACTAACTCGTACGCTACATAAGGGAGGTGAAGCGGACTACAGGACCAAAGGATTCGGTCAGTAGTGTACCTCAAATAGTCGTCAAGGAGACTCAGACATTAGAAGGAGCCGAGGCAACTCTCGCACCCATACAAGTGAAGAGGACGAGAAAGCTTACCGCAAGTCTCCCAGAGGCTGGCAAATCCTGACCAGCGCCAAAGAAGTTGAAGTCTTGGGTTCAGGAAGCTAGACCCGCAGCAACAATGAGTGAATCCATGGAGAAGAAACCTGCCAACAGCCTTGGAAAGAAGGAAAAGGAGTTCCAGAAACGAGCTCGACCCGAGGCAGTTCTTATAAAACCGACCCGACGGTTTGAGATACGCTAAGGTACTCAGGAACCTCAGAAGCACGGTGAAGCCCGGCTCCCTTGGTGTCAAAATCAAGTGTGTACAGAAAACCAGGAACGGAAATGTTCCCATCGAGGTGGGGAGCGAGGCAAAGCGCAGGGCGGAACTGACCTTTGCCATAAGGGAGATTGTAGGGAACGGGAGGAAACGTGCAGGAGCTAGTTCCTCGCATCGAGGTGAAGGCTCTGGATAGGGCTGCAGAGTGCAACAGCACGCCGAATTACTACCTCTGCGCCGCCAAGGAGAACAAGCCCCAGATCGACCATCATCCGGGGCAGCGAGATGCGCGGCGTTCAGGGAGGGAAACTTGCAGAGGAGGCCATAAGAAACCCGCATTCGAGAGTCAAGCTGCAATGGCAGAGGCACATCAGGAGAAAGAAGTCAGCAGGAGTGCTAGAAGGCTAAGAAAACGGCACCCCCTGAAGTACCCCGGGGGGATCACTGCCAAGAAGGGAATGATGGTTGTTTTCACCGGGTGTAAATTCCACACGCTCGGGAAGTGCGGATCCTCCCGAGTATCTTTGAAAGGTTTTCCACCATTCCTCGAAAAAATAATGATAAAAAATATAAGAAATAAATTAATTATTAATGGCTGTCGCGTAATGACTCATACAGAGTACAAGCACAGACATAATGATGTAGCGGACAATATACATCAACAACTTGCCTTAAACCTAGGACTCTTAACAGAATGGATGCCTTTCTATAGAAACATTTCAGTGCTTATTTAGAAAACGAAGACTGCATCTTATACTGGGATGTTACTATCCAGACGGATCATTAAAAGAAGGTGGAAGATTTTATGTCATCGACATTGCTTGTCCACTTAACCGGAATTTTCAGGCAACCTATACAACCAAGATCTATAAGTATAGCGAGCTGAGGCATAAAGTAAAGACAATATACAGAAATGTGAAATATGCATCTATTAATTTTAATGTGATTTCGGCTACAGGCAATGTACGCGCAAAATGCAGTGAACATTTCGAACATCTAGGAGTTAGTAGGGTACTGACAAAAGCTCAAATCACAGGTTTCATTAAACACCTGTCGCATTGTAAGAAACTTTCTAGACCATCAGGTAGTAGGCGACTAAAACCCTGAGAAGTAACAGATGGTAGCTCTATAAAAGCATCCAGAGGCAATTCCTGTCACCTATAAAGCTCCTGAACGCTACATTAGGATAACAGCGGTAAATGGCGATCTCCAAACTACACCGTACACTTAATTTTGTGCCTATTACCACATCGCCGCAAGAGATTTCAAACATTGTATTAAATTCACAATATCTTGGACTCAACAGACACTTGACTTAATTCGTAGCTGATGACGAAAAAACCAGGATCACCCAAGAATAAACTTTGAACACAACAAAAAATACAAAATTTATAATGTATATAGTATGTATCGAGTCTTCGAAAGGGAGCTGCGACGAATGTTCCCGAAATATTCAGTTAAAATGATTGGCCTTGTGATCGGTGTTCTCGGATATGCGAAGCCATCTTTGATTTGTAACATCGAAGCCATACCCGCGTACCAGAAACATGCCGGGGCACTTGCGAGATAGATGTAGACAGCTGTGATTTTTGGGTCATCTCGTTTCCTTAAGACACACGAGGGTTTCGCCGGCCCCATATTGTAATTCCATAGAACCCTGTGGTCACCCATCTCACGGCCGTGAGGCGTGGCCATAGATGTAAAAAATCTATTGTGTGACCAGGTGACATTTAGCTGTGAAGACATCCAAAAACTAATTTGTACATACATTAATGAGTATTAAACTTATTATAAACTTTTTTTCTAATTGTGTGTTCTATTGTGAAAACATATACCCATTAGGAAAATGTTAAATTTATAATAAATGAAGAAATAAACGCATTGTACTTTGGAAAAATGTAGTCGGGGACATGTGAGCAAGTGATGTTTTTGCATATTTGAATGATTTTTATTTCTTTCCAGGTGAATTTGAAATAATTATTGAATAAGGTATTAGAGAATAAGACAAGTACTACCAGATCCCATAATTAAAAACTGTTTTAGGTGAATGAAAACCAGTATTTTTCACGGGACAGGATATTGTTGATTTTTTGATTTTCACCCATATTTCAACATCAAATATTTTTGGAATAACGTCGCAACGACATCTAGGCGATCTATTCTGGATTTATAAACATTTAGCCGTTCATAAATCTTCCTCAGTGCCTTTTATTTAATTACCCAAATTTTCAACTAGATATTGCATTTCGTGTGGACAGGAGTTCAGTGAAAAAAATTCGTAGTAAAATTATGTTGAAGCTAATGTCACATGGCCTAAACAAATGTTACGTTTCGAAAGATATAACTTACCTTGTAATTTATTTTCTTATCTCACAATGGTTCCTCGTTTTGAAAGGTAATTCAAAAACTATAAAACTAGGACAAGGATAGCTACCAAATTAACAGAAATAAATTGACAATACAAGAACTTGAAAAGTTAAATTCATATTTATTAATTGAAATACAAATACATAAGCGAATCTTCATCATTAATAAAAGATTGAAAGATTTTGAGTTGAATGAATCAGTTGTAGAATGTTATAACACTGCTAGATACTCTTGTTGAACAACTTTGAATTAAGTCTCCATAATTGTGTTTAGTTTACCGTAACAAGGAAGATTAATTAATAACCAAGTTTAAAGAAGAGAGAAGATTGAAAGGAGTTGTTAAATTATCAGGTACTTGCGGATTTCGAGATTCCAGAAGTTTCTACCCTCTTGTTTCAAATGCTCTGAGATGTGTCTCAGCCTTCAGAATGCAGACCCTGGGTGGGGTTGGCAGCAGAGAAATGACAGAAATAGGTCGATTGTAGCAGGTTGCCCTCTGATATTCGATATAGGTTTAGCGTGCAGATGGCAATGTTCCAAAAATACTGGAAATTGTGTGATGTCAATGCGTTGACGGGCCGACTACTCGGTCCGGAGATAGAAGTTTGAAGGCCTAGATTATCGCTTATTAAGTAGTAGATCGTAAACTCGGGACTGACTTTTAACTATTTGTGAAGGGGTACTTCCGACGAGTCAGGGTCGAAGTATCGAAGAGAAGAAGATGCTGGATGGTGATGGTGTTTTCTAACCGACTACTGCTCCCAAATCTGCAGTTTTTATACACAGAACCCCTCTTTCGATTGCCATGGGGTTGAGTGATACTAGAAGTAGGGTTTCCAATCAGCGTCTAGGATTGCTCATGTAGGAAAGTGGGAAAAATCTCAATATCCAATTGACATTTAGAATTTTAGATATATCCTTATTTGGAGAGTAGCGCAGTTATTCAAATGCACTATATCCCTTCCTAAGTACCAAGGAGGTGCGTATTTCTAGTTGTAGTGGAAAATCTGTGTGAACTGGAATAAAGAATCAATATTGGGGATCGTAGATATGTCCATATTAAGGAGATGACGCAGTTGCCGAAATGCATGGTATCCCTTTCTAACGTACTAAGGGGGTTAGAAGTTCTTAGATGCGGTGGTAATTTGTATAAGTCAACATATCCCAAAAGTATTGGAAATCGTCGATATGTGTATGTTTAGAGAAGCGCGAAATCTGCATGTGTTCATTAGGGCAAACTGATCGTTAGCTTGTTATGAGGGGACTTTTCTAAATATAGAATTTTGTTTATATGTTATATTGATGAACGATAATTGTCGTTTTCGTGTTACTAATACAGATTCTCACGGAAATCTGATATCCCTTGTATATTCCTTCCTAAATGCCAAGGGTGAGAAGTTCTTAGATGTGGTGGTAATTTGTATATGTCAAAGTATCCCATGACCATTGGAAATCGTGAATATGTCTATATTTAGAGAACCGCGAAGTCTGCAGGTGCTCATTAGGAAAAACTAAACGTCAGTTTGTTGTGAGGGAACTTTCCTAAATACAGAATAGTTTTGTTATTTCTTTCGAAATACGGTTTCCCACGAAAATCTGATAGCCGGTGCATGGGACTACATGGAAGAGATTTCAAAATTGTACAGATGTGCATTGCATGTTTCAGGACGTGAAGGTGTAAGAAATTGGAAATTCTAAGAAGCATTAGTCGGTCTTCATAGCTATCTTGTTGATTAATAGAAGGGTTTCTCACTATTGTAAGCCTGTACGATGTATTAGTTCTTCGAACATTGATACTGCTCATTTTGGACAACTGCGTATGTCCTTCAAGTCTATTCTCTACAGCTGGTCTTAATAATATTATATTCATTTATTGTGAGATTTTGGAATTAAAATTGGGTAATGGATTTCATAGAGGCCTTTACAATATTCAAATATGATCTTTCAATTGATTGATTATTGAATTTAAATGTTTCATAATTATAATCTAATTGTTATAAATAGTAATACTGTTCAGGTAGAATGTTGAATTTTTTTCGGCTCATCCTATTCGAAACAAAATTGTACCATACTGAAAATACGTATATTGGTTCCCATACGTGCGACCAAGGTACGATCTATAGGAAATATCATAGAAACCTATCCATGAAACAAAAAACGATTGACCCCGTTTCAATCGTAATTTAATGTATCGTGAATTGTGTATCTTAAAGAGGAACTGCATATTGCCAATGATAGGTTAGTGGGACCGATAAATCGAAGAAGCCATTATTTTACGATTCACCAAAAATATTTCTCTACTGATTTGAAAAGGGTGGTGAATAGTAATTATACTATTCAGAACAGAAAAATACGATTTAGCAGAATTTATAAAAAATTTATTTGGAGAATAAATTGCATAGTAATATAATAATGATGGAATTATACATTTTTCATCGATAAAAACATTTTCAAGTCAAGTCCCAAGCCATCGATGTGTACGTACGACGCTCTCTAAAATAAAAATATATTTTTAAACCAAACCCTCCCCTGTGTTGTCCATATTTAGTGTTAGCATTCTTTTTTCCCGCATGTCACGTTTCCAAGAAGACCAACGGCGTCGAGGATTAAAACGGCACCGGAGCTCCAGTCCCACCCAATGGAGAGAAACTCCGTCCCGAAAAGGGACATCAACTTCCCCTTCCAAAATCTTGAATGTTCGACCCCCCAACCCGAACTTAGAATACGAGTTGTTGGCTCTCAGCGCGACAGGAGCCACTTACCGCTTCCGACAGAGACCTCCTACAGTAGTTCCACTAAGCTAGTTTCCCTCACAAACTGCTACCTACATAGTCCTTGGAGTGGAGCAACCAAACCCCAACACTTCCCCTGGAGACCTGTCAACGAGTGAGCAACAACCGAGACCAACACGTCTGCTAGACCCGATCGACTCGAACACTCCCTACCTGGACTTGAGTCCCGGTCGAGGATCCTGGTTCGACACTCCACCCACCTCCCCGAAGGAGACGGTAACAGAAGAGTTGTATCATTAGTGCCCGGAAGATCAGTCCCTTTCCCCGGAATGGACATCGCTTTTGGGGATCGATCCTAAGTTATTCGAATCCTCGACTTCATCTCCAAGTCCCCAAAAGGAAAACGAAGATCCTCGACTACGTAGAAACGTGATCATAATCCCCCGGCGGAAACGACCTGTCATTATAAGTGACAGCAACGCGTATAATTATCCAATTACGGTGGATCACAAAATCTCATTGAGATTTCGCCTTTATTTTTGTGTCTAGGCTTTTTAAAGACTACTTTACATCGCTCCATTCAACATAACAATCGGTCCTCTTCAGGACCACAAATTGCTTTCGAAAGAAGGACTTCACCCTATTTCCAAACTCTATTTTAGTGAATAGCTACCTGTATTTTTCTCACTCGCTGTTACCAATCCATTCTGACGTTGGAATAATTTTTTATTGTTCATAAAATTACTACTTTTTATTTTATTTCGAGGCAGCCACAGCCCACAGCTGACCTCAAAATTATATAAATAATAACTAAATTAAAAGTATGAAATTCAGAAGCGTAGTTTTAGAATTGTTTAATAAGTTTTAACTAAGTTCTAATAAATTGCAATTACTTTTCAGACTAGAAAATATCGACGGGTCCTAAAAGAAAATACGCAACTCACGGCGACAGATATAAACTATGTACCTCCCTTACTCTATATATACTCTATACTAAATATATAGAAATTTCTATATACTTAGTATAGAGTGCGCGAGGTACGTAGTTTCTATCTGTTGCCGTGAGTTGCGTATTTTTTTTTAGGACCCATCGATATGCTCAAACTCACTGGTTTTTGTCATTAAGCGGTAATTATTACTAATAGAACTTTTTTTGCGCCTCCCGCTCACTTCCCACTGAAGAAAAAAAATACATACTCTGAAAAATTGTATTCTTCCGCCCCTGGCAAAATCTAGTGATAAAATTAGCAAACATAATTGAAGGAATATCGCATGAAATATTATAGATGAAAGCTACAGAAAAGATGTTTATTTTCGAGTACATTTCGAGAAAAAAACTAAAATGAAAACTTTAGGTTGAATGGTTACAAAAAGTTATTGTAATCCATGCAAAAGTCATATTTGACTGATGAAAGCAATACAAGATAAATATAGAATTTATAAATTGTTTACCGAATCCGAATTTACGGACAATCGATAATATTCTTCAAGACATTGAGAAGAAAGCTTAAGACAGCGAGTAGAAATTTTTAGTTAATTTTTAGAATGTTGAGTATTGTTCTAATTCCACTATAGACGTGGTCTCGTCTGTTCATGGGTATTCCCATTTCCCTAGCCTCGAAACGAAAAAGATGGTTATGAACTCTTTCAAGCATAATTTCATGTACCATGAACACTGGTGCCAAATTACGGAGGCGTATTTCAAGATAGGTCCGATTAGTGAGAAGTATAAAAATTTGAGTGTGAGCGTGTTTCTAGAAGCGTTCCTTGTGACAAAACTCAGAGTCCTGACAGTTTTGTTGATAGCATCCAAGATTTGTTCTTCATGAGATAAGGTCTGATGTATCTAGAGACGCAGGTCCCGCACTCTAGTAACCTTGAGTAGCTCTTCATCTTCAATAGTATGGTGATAATTCAACTATACATGTTTAGAGATTCTAAACTTTTGAATTAAAATATTTTAAAAATTGATGCAAATTCTCTATTAAAGTCTTTGGTGAGGTCTTTGTAAGTCTTTCAATTTATCTAATTTAGAACTTCGAATTCTTTTAAAAATGAAGATGAAAAATTTTTGTTATCTCAAAAAGCAGGTCAGCTCTCATATTAAAAGCAAAATCGAACAAACTGAAAGCAAGTAAAATATTGGTTTATTTTCAGATACTCAGAACTAAGTAGAAGGATTTAGTTCATTTAACACCTTTGTTCTTCCATATTTTAGTCAAATTTAGAAAGCTATTCAATTTATGTTAAACAAGTTTCAAATCCATACAATTTTCAGAATTCCATTCAAAAGGGATTCAGTAATCACTTTTGGTAAAGATCCTTCAGAAAGATTTGAAAGAAGTTGTGTAGTTTATAAAATAACTAGAAAAATTTGTAAGATCGTTTATGTGGGACATACTAGGGTAGAAGAACATGAAAATGATTTTCGTTTAAAATGCTGTTATCGCAGTGTGCTTGCTAGAAATTACGAAAGAGATGAGAGTAAGAGAATTTATGGAAATTTTTTACATTAAGAAACAAAAAGAGTAATTTATAAATTCAAAAACTGATTTAGAGAAATTGAATAATGGTTCTGATAGTATGATTAATTACACTTAACAATGGATTTCCATGGGTTTTTCTTTTTTCTTTTTCTTTCAATTTAAATTGAGTTCAGCGGATTTCCCTAATAGGAAACTATCAAGAGAATCTCAATAATCAGTTCAGTTTGATGTTACGCCACCTGTGGAGCGCCTTGCACTTTTGCACGTGGTGTTTAACATCTCCCCTGGGGCGTGGCCTACGAGTCCCTGGGAGCCCCGGTGGTCCTTTGCGGGCCGCAGTTACGGAGTGTTGGTGTTGCCTTTGGAGTAGAATCGGGCGATACCGCAGGAGACTCCGCGACTAAAGCTACGTAGGCGACTAAGGCCGCGTTTTCGGCTGCATTCTTAGAATTCTCTTCAGCCCATACGTCTTCCCAGGATACTTCAAGGAGCTCGGACCCGGGCTCGAGGGTCGGGATCTCCAGCCTTTCCATGAAACGAGTCATGGGGTCCACGAACGAAACCTGGATCCGTGTCTCCCCGTCGCCGATGGCAACCTGCTAGATCTCCAGCACCTCCTCGTCGGCTGGGGAGATATCCCTGCCCAATTGTCGATCTGTAAGGAAAAGAAACGAAGCGATCAACCAAAAAAATCATGCGATAAAGTTTCCTCAGCGCATATGAGATCACTTTACCCTGACTATCTTTCAATTCGAATTCGGCACGGGAGAAGATCCTCGAGATTGTGAAGATCTCAGCTTGGCATTCTGGAACCAATGAGGTCGTCACTCCTTTCTGCTTCGAGCAGGCGATTTTTTAAGGATTTTCCACTGGGTGGCCATATAAGAGCATTTGACATTTCTGTGACCCCCCACCCCTCCACCCACCCCACCTCCTTTCCCTACAAAGTAAGACTTACTGCGTGGCCATTTGGCCACGCTGAACTTACTTAAAAAATGGCCTGCCTTCAAGGACAGAGAACGGTCACGTTCGAAAACAACATCCCCATGTTGCTAAGTACGCGGCCTAGTTCGCAAGTTGTAGTGACGTGCTTGTTGATCGTGAGTCGCGCCTACGTGAATCTTCATAAGGTCATGGAGGGCGTCAAGCTTCTTCATTCTCTCCATCAAAGCGTAGACTTTTCCAGACGGAGGAATCGTTTGCTCTCCCGACTCGACTTGATCGTGAAGAGTTCCTGATGGTAGTGGAACGCGGCCCAAATTCAAGAACGCTGGTGAGGTCTTTAGAGACGATGGGTGTGCGGTATTGTACGCGAATCAGAAATCGTTTAGATAGTTATCCCACTTGAGTTGCATATTTTTAATATAAGACCGTAACATCGTTTTCAAGACCCTGTCGACCCTTTCGATCGAGTTAGCTTGCAGGTGATACTTGGGCGTTTTACCACGGCGAACTTTGTACCTTGCGCAGAGTTCGTCTACTATTCTATTACAGAACTCCTGTTGTTACCTATTAACAGAAACCGCAGAGTTCCTTAGCGGCTCAGTATAGCGTCAAGGAAAGCTTTATCGATCGCGGGACCCGTCGCACTTCTCAGCGGAATTATTTCTATCCATTTCGCGAAGGAGTCTTAGAACACTAGTATATATTTGTGTTGGGCTCAATATGAAGTATACAGATCCATGATGTTGGTTCCTAACATATACCATGGTTGATCAACAACGTGATGCCCAATTTCGCAGGGTTTTTTTAACTTGTTCTACTTCACATTTCTGGCAGGTATCACAACATCTAACGAAATTTACGACATCGCTATAGAACCCGGATAGTAATACGTGTATAAGGTGGCGATTTGATAATATGTCTTTTCTACTTTCCTGTGCCTTGCCTAAAGACTATCATGGGCCTCAGTTAAGAAGGCTTGTCGCTATTTCTTAGTTAATACGAGCTTCCACGCATTCAAATCTGAGAAAAATAGGGTCGATGGAATCGCGAAGGCGGTGATGATACAAACGCCCACTTTCAATTTTTCATGTTGGAAAAGTGTGTGGAGACCGCTCTACGTTGGCGAGTCACTTCCTATACCACGTGTCCTCGGCAATTTCGTTTCCAAAATTACCGCAAGGTCCGTTACCTCGTTCAGATCCTGAGTTATTCTAGAGAGGAATTCGGGTACTAGGTTTAATGCACCTTTACGGTACTATACATCGAAATCATACTGTAGCAGTCCCAGAGACCAGCGAATGAGTCTTCCGGTCGGATCTTTTAGGGATTGGAGACACTTGAGACGACTGTGATCGGTTATAACAGTAAACAGGAATCCCTCTACATACTCCCTGAACTTCCGTATAGCCCATCCGACTGCTAAACACACACACACACACACACACACACACACACACACACACTCTCTCTCTCTCTCTCTCTCTCTGTGACGGAATTATTCTGCTCAACATCTGAGAGCGTTCTGCTAAAACAAGCGATCACTCGCTTCGCGCTATCATACGTATGTATTGCCATGGCTTCTAAGCCGCTTGAGCTCACATTCGTTTGCAATGTGAATGAATGCGCGAAATTTGAGCAAGAAATCACTGATGCGGAGACAAGCACACTTTTAATAGCTTGAAAAGCCGTTTTTTGCTCAGCGTGCCAAGCCCAAGGGCTCTTTTTACGAAGTAAACGGTTAAGGGGTTTGGAGATCGCGGCTAGATTCAGTATGAATCTACGATACCAAGACGCGGAGCCTGAGAACTGCCGAAGTTGTCTCAAGTTCTTTGGTGCTGTGTATTCGATAACGGGAACTAATTTTCCCGGATGAATCTTAACTCTCTCGTTATTAACTAGGTACCCCGATAACGAATTGTGCTCTGAAAAAACAGGCGTTTTCACAGAATAATGATAAGGCCCGTGGCAGCTACTCTCTTCGAGACCACTGTAAGCCATTTCATATGCTCGTCGAAAGTCTTACTGACAATGATAATAACGTCTTGATAAGCGAACGCATGAGGTTCCAATTCCGCGCCTGTAATACGATCTAAGAGTTGCTGAAAGGTCGCGGGTGAATAAGATAAGCCGGAGGGCATTCTGGTATGATGAAAATAACCACGACCCGGGACTGAAAAAGCGGTGACTTCCTTACTTTACTCACCTTAAGGTATTCGATGAAAAGCGAGTTTAAGATCCAGAGTTGAAATATGGTTAGCTTCTGTAAGTCTGCCTAAAATATTTGCCATAGGCGGTAGTGTGCACGCATCCTTTTTAGAACATTTATTAACGGCCCTATAATCCACTCAGAGTCTATAGGACCCGTTAGAGCCCTGAAAAGAAACCAAGTTATTTGTGTGATTTGGTATACTCGCCAAGGGTGGAGGCATGCCGAAAGTAACGTGATTTAACCTTATACTGAAATTCGTAGCCGGCGATAACCCAATTCCTGGTAGGCAAGTCGAGTTTCAAATATTATTAGGGTCGTTAGGCATATGTGTCCACTGATTAATAAGATCGGAAGGAATCATGTCTGAATTTAATTGTGGTAACTCATTCCCCTCACTATTAAGTGTAATTTTATCACGATGCACGAAACTCGTTGGAGGTTGCTGTATAGTTGTTACGGCAGGCGCGTATAGTAGGTGGGCCGAACGCTGTGAAGAAAGCGACAGGAACCGCGAAGGTGCCTCATCACTCGAAGCTACCGGGTGAGTGGTTGACGCAGTGACGTTTCTCATTGTATCGCCTATGCCTGTGTTAGCAATATGGTCATCAGTGTGGGGGCCGTAGTCACGGTAGTTGGTAGGACCAACAAGAAAGCCGAACTCTATATGTATGAGCGAACTGTCAAGTTGATTTTGAAGCTAAAATAAGTAAAAAATGAAAATTTTCAACACATTTTTTTATGTTAGAGATACTTAGACAGAATATCATTAGAAAAAGTATATTCTTCAGGGTATCTGCCGAAAATTTATTGAGCTATTGGCTGCCGAAATTTGACGATGTGGTTGCTGTGCACTTAATTGAAAATGAATATCTTCCTGAGATAGAAAGCTTGAGTTATGAGGAATTTTGATCTAGATCATCCCTTTACGTTCCGATTGACAAATTTTCTGCTGAGGCATACTTGTGACAATAAAAAGAACAAAATTTTATAAAAAATAACCAAGGAAAACTGTCGAGATTCTTTAATTTACAGGTGGTTTGTATTGTGTTATCATTTAATTATCTCTTTCAATTCTGTCGACTTTACAATTTCAATATATTTTACAATTGTAAAAAAATAAAAATAGAATTTTGTAACCAATAAAAATGAAAAACATAAGAAACAAAAATTCCTACAAAATTTATGGAGTACAAACTTGTTATTTATTTCATACGTTTACTTAAAAAAAGAATAAATAATATAGGGTACCTTTTCACGGAGCAAAATTACAGTGTTGAAAAAATGATTTATAAACAATAGCAACCCCTACCTGCTTTGTTTCTTGCCCCCAAGTTTTGCTTTTTTCAAAATCAGTTTTTTTCAGGGAAAAATCGAGTGAAAAATTAAATAATTACTTTTCTCCAAATTAAATCAACTTCAACTTCAACTTCAAATTTAAAATATCTCTAGTATGTACCCTTGAATTTTTATCAAAACCGTAGGCTGGTTTAGTTTTCATAGATTTTTGACAGCAAAATGGGATTTTCCCCCACTGTGTGCAGTTCTGATCCATTCAAGGAGTAATCCCATACATCACGGTCTGCGCTGTGTGTCATTTTGCAATCTTCGTATTTCCGCTAATATATAACAAAAATTCCAGGGAGATGATCCTCAAATTTTGGTTTATTACAATGAATTCTGTGCGAAATAAGAGAACTGCGAAGCACGCGGCTCGAATTTCATATAGTCGGACAGCTGTCACTTCGTCGCTCCTCTTGGTTCTACACTGGGAGATGAGAAGGCGAATGGAGTCGAGCGAAGCCGAATAGCACCGAACGTACGAGAAAGCCAAGATGGCGAGAACTGAATTTACTGCGTTGGAATGGAGAGATCTCTAGTCGCGTGATGATACCGACCTACCCGCAAGAGAGAAAGCATACAATTTACAAGAGAGAATGCCAATGCTTGGGTCGCTGCGCGAGAGGAGAGTTAGCGAGTTGCGTGTCGGTGCCGGCCGGTTTGCGAGAGAGAAAGCATGTGACGAGCAACAGATAGCGTCACAGCATGGGTCTTGTTGCACGGGAGGAGTGGAGAGGCGAAAGCATGGTGCGAACCTAGA